>LBNU01006212.1:32255-59783 GCA_014162995.1 Artemisia annua | reverse complement strand
ATATTCTTGAAATCTTGTGAGAAGAACAAAACTAGCTCAGATGTATCCTGTGAGAATCAACTTGCTGAAGAGCAATGTGAGTACATCTAATTAGGGAATAACACAGACTTTTTACTCTCCCCTAATTAGTGCTCTCCCCCAAACTGACATCCTTTCTGATGAATTCCTTGAATATGAAGAAGTATTTTGATAATTAAATGCATATCGTCTTTAGTCTTCTAACATGGAGCGGAAAATGTAGAGCAGACTGTAGACTCGACCTTCTTCAAGGTTGTCCATTTGGGGAATAGAATATCAACATCTTCATCTCGCCAAATGCATTCCAGTTATATTACATATACCAACTCAGCCCATAATGTATCCATGTATCCAACACAAGTCCAGACGATAACACCAAAGTGACAGGTTGAAGCACTGATCATCCCTGCGAATATCAACTCCGGAATAAATGATTAAGCCCGATCACATGAAACTGTTGTGCGTCCTTGATGTACACATTTCTCTCCCCTGATGGTTACGATTAATCAGGCCGTGATGTACACATGAAATTATAATACCAAAGTAACTTGTTGAACCACTGATCATCTTTAAGTTGTTTCATAAGACATTAAGCCCGATCAAGTGAACTCGCTGTGCGTCCATGGTGTATACATTCCTCTCCCCTGATGGTTGCGATTAATCGGAATCATCAATATGATGTGTACATGAATTATTAACCGGAAGCCCTTAATCGTTAATAATATCAGCCCGTGAGAAGATGTCGATAAACCCTCACGAGTCCTAAACTGAAGTATTCAGGAGTCATGAGATGATGACTAATTGAGTTTTCTCCCCCCTCAATTAGGCCATCTTATGTAAAGAGCTTCTTCAATAACTTGTGAAGTTTCTGAATCGGCTCCCCCTCAAACTGACAATCCCCTTTTATAGATTCAACTCCTTAACGTCATGATCACGTTTGAGGGTCTTGATATCAACTATCTTCTTCTTTATCTGAATCAATCAATCAACTGGAGTACTAAATGATAACACCAAGTTCGAGTCCCAAAAGTGAAAATAGAACTCGAACAGAGTAACAAACCATGGAATATGTCAGAGTGGAAGACACCAATCTCCCCGACACGAATAATTAAGCTCGACCCCTTCGTGACTTATAACCCCAGCATACACATTTCTCCTCTCATGAAAGAAGAGAAAGAACACCCGCCTATTATCCCCCTCAAAAGTGGCATGCTAATGACATTTTTTCCACAGTCGAAAGGAGAAGGACATACGCTTATTCTCCCCCTCAAAAATGGCATGCAATGACATTTTTGCCATAGTTGGGATTCCGTGATGGTTGAAATTTATAAGATGCAGCATAAATGTGTGTGTAGCACCAAGAACTACTTCGAAATGATGCTTAAAACACTCTTGAAGCAGTCCCTCTTTTGTTTCCTCGTCAATGCCTAAACCACTTGTTGAAATGAGTTAAACCTTAGAGGAAATATCTGCGTACAAGAGCTAATTGACCATTTTTACAAACAACATCAACATGTAGTTTCTTCACCCTTTCCCTTCTCCCCCTCAAAAATTGCATATGCCTGTTTGCAATTTTTGATTGAATAAGTGAAGAACAAAAATATAATCCAATGTATGTCGATCCACTTGATGACTATACGAACATGGGAAAAGCATGAAGCTTGTTGATGAGAATGGTCATAAATAAGAAGATTTCTCTTCTTCCCAAGATAAAGCGCATTGAAACGTACACTTTTCTTTTCTTAGAGGAACGGGGCCTGAAGTGTTATATGCAGACGCCATTGTCGATGAAGAACGAGGCTTGAACCGTAGTGTTCAAACGTCATAATCGTTGAGGAACGAGGGTTGAACCGTTGTGTTCAAACGTCATATCTCTCTCTCTTCTATTTCTCTCTACTAACTCGTTACCAACCCCAGTATCTTTCTGTCGGCTATTTGTCATGACTACTGATGGAGAAAAACCCGATATGATGAACTTGAGATTGAAGTAAAATAACCCAACTTGTGACTTAAACTTGCATGAATGTGTGACTGAGAGCGGTGTAGAGAGTTCGTGCAACTTCGAATCCCTAAGTACTCTATACTCTTCAACCAACCAACCATCAAGTATAAGACGTACATCACCTCTTGAATATCCACAACTTCGTGTGACACTGAGCACTACAACGTAACTCCTTAAAGTGATAGTTATTTTGTGGTAATAGAAAGGAAGAATCCCAAAAAAAACTAGATATCCAAGTCTTCGTCATGGTAAAGATTAGGGTTATTAGACAAAGATGTTACTAAAGTTTGGGTTTATGTTGTCCTAAGGTAATATAGTTTGAAACTTGTCATCCAAGTTACTCAACTTCACGGGTTGGTTAAATTTGTCACTGAACATTATGAAAGTTAGCCCTCAGCTCATTCCCTTGGTGGGCAACCGGAGGATGGCAATTTGCCTTGTCCACGTGGAATTTTCCACAGGGTTATTATACAAAGATGTCACTAAAGTTTGCATGAAATTTGTCATACGGTAATAAAGTTTCAAAGTTGTCATCCAGGTTACTTAACGTCACGGGTTTGTTTTATGTGTTACTGAACCTTTTAATACAGTATACAAAGATGTGTTACTGAACCTTTTAAAACAATATACAAAGATGTCCCTGTGATTTATGGGGTATCACGAATTTAGTCCATAAATTTTTTTTATCATACATTTAACTATTAACACGTTAGCAAGGTCCGTTTTTATACTCTTTCTTACTTTATTTTATCCGTTTTTATACATTTTCACCCGTTTTATACATTTTTATACACTTTTATCCGTTTCTAAACATTTTCGTCTGCCATTATACGTTTAGGTCCGTTTTTATATATTTTTTTTAAGTTTTCATACATTTTTATTCATTTTTATCTGTTTTCATACAATTATACCCTTTTCATATGTTATATACATTTTCGTTCATTTACGCGAAGGACTCTCTTTACGCTTTCATCCGTTTTTATACGTTCTCTATACGTTTTCATACATTTTTATCTGTTATTATATGCTTTCATATGTTTTTATACGCTTTCATACGTTTTTATCCGTTTTTTATCTATTTCATATGTATTTATACGTTTTCATACGTATAAAAACAGACAAGAACATATAATACAGATGAAAACAGATAAAACAATGAAAACTTTTGAAAACGGACGAAAACATAAGAAACAGATAAAACGATGAAAACGTATGAAAACATATAAAAACGGTCAAATTAATAGAAATATAGCTTGGATGACAAATATAACCGGTCGCAAGATGTTGGGTAACCTGGATGACAAAAAATGTATGCCACGTAGGATTTTCACCGGTAACTCTAGGTTACCCAAAACACAGTAACAAATTTAACCGGTCACATTAAGTTGAGTAACCTGGATGACAGGTTTGAAACTATATTACCTTAGGACAACATAAACCTAAACTTTAGTAACATCTTTGTCTAATAACCCTAAAGATTAAAAGCTCGAACAAGGATCTCGAAGAATCTTCATCCAACCACCTCGATAACTTCATATACTAAGTACACGCACCCGTGAAATTTCACTTCAACCTCAAATAAATAATAATGAATTAACGCCGTAGTCACATCTTGTAGTTTAACAGCCCAAATCAAGCCCTCTTTGATGTTTTGAATGAACTTTGATAATGGTTTTATCCCGATCTTGTCAAAAACACATAACCCCGTAAAAATTCGTTATAACCAAAATGCCATGAATTATGTCAAAACTCATCCAATACATGAAGTACATACATTATCCCTTCTTCAAAGTTGAAGCCTTAGCACCATAGTCAATTAAGATCTGGAATTGCACTTTTCTTTCTCAAGGATAGTTCCGTCATCACGGGATTTTACAAATCTATGATTTAAACCAAGAAATAGATTCTTTCACGGGATTTTACAAAACCAAGAAGAAACCGTGAGACAATGATAAATTGAATGTGTTAAGACAAATCTGGTTTTGGTTAATATCCGTTTGTGGGAACATGCAAGAGATCAGCAACAATTCTTCTCACATATGTATAATACTTCACAAACCATACTAAGTAAAGTAGTATCAACTACTTCCCCCTGGAGGTTGACTTTATATCATCAAAGTACACGTTTCTCCCCCATGATGGCTTCAAACTTTTGGAAGCATCATTGACGTGTACGACCATAAACACGTGAAGATCTTGTCTGAAGCAAACATCTTGAAAAATCATGAATGGCATTGAAGGATCTTGAAAGATTTTGCTTAGACTGTGAAGTATCTTTGATGTGCAGTAGCATCGAATATCCCATGAGAATTGCTGATCAAATCTCAACCTTTAAACCCATTAGCTAACAAACCAACCTCGTATTCTGTCGGCTATTGTTGTGACCACTTGGTGAAGTAAACCCGGTATACCAGACTTGAAAATGAAGTAGAATTCCCTAAATTTGTTACTTAAGCTTGCACTGTTGTTGGAAGAACGGTGTAGAGAATTTGTGCACCATGCAACTCTCTAAGTACTCAATACTATCCCAACAAAGTATGAGACTTCATCACCTCTTGCGATTATCCACATCGTCTTCTGCGTGTGACACTGAGTACTATAATGTAACTCCTTTAAGTGATAGTTAACCAGGTCTTCAACCATCCACCCCGACTACTGGTAACTAGATAAACCAAGTCTTCAACTCAAATCTTAAGCACGAGCAAGTTATCATTGAGAGTCATGCATCCAACCAACCCCGACTTCAAGATAAAATAAGTATTAGCCTTCGTGTAACCCACTTCAATTTCAAATAAGGGATACCAAAAAAAACTTTGTGATCATCTCGTGCAGTGAAATACCCAAAAACTAGCCTTTTGACTGTGATATGCCCTAATTTATATTTTTCGGTAAATTAGGGTTTGAAAACTAAAGGTTTTGTATGTTGAGATTTCCGTTCTTGTCAAAAATGCATAACTTCATGAAATTTATAACATAACCACATAATATCAACACTTTAGTCCAAATACCCATTAACCACCAAATAAAGGCAAAACCAACTATTGTCCCACAAATTCACATGCCTGATTCACAATCCAAAAACAAATCTCGGATAGAGGCACATTATAATAAAGGTTTCGTTAAGCCCATACAACCAAGTCCATTCCAATCGTTTAGCAGTCCATCTATTATTTCACACCTTAGGGCTTCAAAGATGTAGGGGTAAAACAAGAATGAAGTTATGTACAAAGATTTCTCTTATAAATAGTCAAGTTATGCTCAAAGCCGTATACCCCTTACATCAAGTTATGCTCGATGTGTATTTTTGGCCCAAAACAAGAATGAAGCCCGAGAGACAACAAGAAAAATCGGCCCAAAGAAGTTATTAGCAGAGATAACCCAATCCAAAACCATTCATACCCTAATAATTCGGGTATAAAACACACTAACGCTTCATTTGATAACCCTAATCTCTATAACCAAAAAAAATCCCCCCCCCCTCACACCAACGTTTTCTCCCTCATCAAACCTTCAGATCCAACCAAAAAAAATCTTATCTAATTTCATTCATCATCTCATTTTCATCATTAATAATAATCGAATACAACAAATCCAAACACAATCTTTCAAACCCCACGTTCTGGTTTTCATGACTAAATTACGAGCACCCACAAGAGATGAAGATGTTCATTAACCCCTTTTAGTCTCTCCGATTCGTCTTCAAAACCTATAAGGGTCTCGGGTAGGCTTAATATTTTTGTGTTTGATTTGTTTTGATTGTTCTTGAACGAAACAAGAAAACGATTGTAACAAGCTTGTTATAAATCATTTCTTATTTAGTTTCAGATATTAAACATGAGGTATAAACATCAAACAAAAATCAAATCGGTGATGAGATTTCTTTCGTGTTTTGGACTTTGGTCTTGTTATACTTTAGTATCACATGAAAAGAAAGAATCTGAGATCTTTTTGTTGTTGTAATTTGAGTAGGTGAAGGGACTAGGACTAAGATAGTAATAGAGTTGTGTGGTTGTGGACTGTGTTTACTTCAATTAATCATGATATCAGGCTCGTTGTTATATTTCTTTTGGTTCGGTTTCTTTTTGTTTTTGTAACTTGGACTGATGATGTTAAAAGGCTGAAGTCAACGAGAGTTGTTGGTGTTTGGTTCATGGTCTGCTGGTCTTTCTGCTTCATCTTGATTCTTTAATATCTGAGCTAACCGCTATTATGAGCTAACCGCTATTATGAGCTAACCGCTAACATGAGCTAACCGCTAACTTGCTAACCGCTACATAGAGTTAACCGCTGGAACAAAAATTAAACGCTGGTTTGATTAATTAACCGCTATATGGTTCTGAGGTAAACGCTAGACCAGATGAGAACAAACCACCTCGCTAGACCAGATGAGAACAAACCAGTCACTATCGTTATTTTTCGTCTTTTTCCTGTTTTTGAGCTAACCTCTAACAAGAATGGTAAGTACTCGCTACCAAGAACAGAAAATAGTCAAACCCAGATTCCGACCAGTTTTCCGATGAAGTTTTTTTTACCACTTTTTACAGACCAGATTCAGGCTACTTTTCCGACCAAAAATTTCACGGGTTATGATACAAAAGTTACCAATTCTAAAGTTACATAAAACTGGAATCTTGGACTGAAAAGCACAAAGACATCAATTATGTTGAAAAATAGTTAACTTTTGACCACTTTTTACAGAATACTGGTACAAAAGTCATAAAAATGATGAAGTTATATATAAACTATTGTTAGGAAGTGACCACAAACAGGTATGTAAACATAAAGTGAAAGCATGTGACAATTTTGACCACTTTAGACGCATAAAACCTGTATGAAATACTATTAACGAGGCACCACAAAATCAAAACATATGAGAGAAAAAAACATTGAATACCAGTTAAAGTAAATGGTACAAACAGCCTCATAAAAGGTACGAATCACACAAAATCAACACACGTAAAACCTTGGCTCTGGTACCAATTGTAGGATCGATATATTTTGTTGATTGTTGTGGAATCGGGTGGTCTTGGTTATGGAAGATTATGTTGGCCATTGTTGAGTTAGAGAGAGAAAGTAAAATAGAGAGGGGAAGTTCTAGTGAGAGAAACACACTAGTTGTGTGTGTATTAATGAACAACCAACCTTTCCAAATGGGGTGGAAAGGCTATATATACAATTACAAGTGTAGTGCCTCATGAAACAGGCTGTAGAGCGAGTACAGTTATCGAAGACCCGACTTATTCCACGAATACTATTTACATATTAACTAACTATTAAACTAATATCTAACTAATGTTAATATAACTACGAGCTATCTCAATGCTATTACAGTCTTGTGGTGATCGAGTCTTCAATAGGAATATTTGTATTCCTAACATTACATCTGAGTGATTCAGGCCCAGTTTATGACACTGATGGTCTGTCTGAGGTACATGATCTAAACACATGCTTAATACATGAAATTGCCTCACCTTCAGCATCTGCATCAGAAAAGGAGCAAGTTGTTAAAAATGATTCATTATTATCTAGTCAAGAGGATGAGCAAATAAGCACAGTTGTTACATTTGACGACGATAATCAAATTAACCCCGTTGTTACATTTGATGACGACGTCCAAATTAACCATGTTGTTGTATTTGATGATCCACTTGATAATGATTATAGTGATCAGTTTAAACAAAATGAACCTACGATTGATTCAGATTCAGAGCTCAGAACTCTTCTAATGACCAACCAAAAACAGGCCCAAACATGTAATGCTATTAATGCCAAGTTGAAAGCCAAAATTGCATCATTGACAAAAGACCTTAAGTGCTGTAAAATACAAATAACAAATTTTGAAACACGAGATAATAGGGAAAAAAGTTTTGAAATTGCTTTCCAAAAATCTTATGTTCAAGAACAAGAGTTACAACATCAGATACGTGAATTAACTGTTTCGAAAAATGATTTAATTTCAGAAATGGAAAAAGTAAAGTTTGATCATAAACAACAAATCGATCAACTCGCCGATGAACTTTCTAAAATAAAATCTGAGTTGTCTATTTTTCAAACTGAGTTCAGAGAATACAAACAAAAGTCAAGGAAACGGATTGATTCTTACGTTGAAGAAGTTGTTGAATTGGAAAATCAACTTAAAGAGTTTTAAAATGTTGTTTATAAAACGGTGAAACCATTACCACAATTCAAAAGTTTACTTTGCCAACCAAAGACTCCCAGGTGTGGATATGCTCTTGGTTACTGATAGCAACAGAAAAAAAAAAAAAAAAAAAAAAAGGAAAAAAAAAAAACAAGACGAGTTTCTAAAAACAGCACTCAAGGGAAATTCCAAAGTTGTATTAGTGGCAGAACAATTATTTGATGAATCTGTTGTGCGATGCGTTGTTGTATATATTGTGAAGAAGAAAAGGAAATAGAAGATGAGAAGCTCGATCTACAAATGAGCAGGCGGTTTTTCTACAACACACCCTTTTGATTATTCAACTTTCCTCATTTATGTTGATTTCTTTTTGTGCCTCAAAAAGAGAAAACTGACAACCTTGNACAACATCAGATACGTGAATTAACTGTTTCGAAAAATGATTTAATTTTAGAAATGGAAAAAGTAAAGTTTGATCATAAACAACAAATCGATCAACTCGCCGATGAACTTTCTAAAAAAAATCTGAGTTGTCTATTTTTCAAACTAAGTTCAGAGAATACAAACAAAAGTCAAGGAAACGGATTGATTCTTACGTTGAAGAAGTTGTTGAATTGGAAAATCAACTTAAAGAGTTTTAAAATGTTGTTTATAAAACGGGTGAAACCATTACCACAATTCAAAAGTTTACTTTGCAACAAAGACCTCCCAGGTGTGGTTATGCTCTTGGTTATGATACAACTAGTTTTCTAAAAACAGCACTCAAGGAAATTCCAAAGTTGTATAGTGCAGAACAATTATTTGATGAATCTGTTGTGCGTGTTGTTGTATATAATTGTGAAGAAGAAAAGGAAATAGAAGATGAGAGTCGATCTAAAATGAGCACGGTTTTTTACAACACACCTTTTGATTATTCAACATTTCCTCATTTATGTGATTCTTTTGTGCCTCAAAAAGAGAAAACTGAACAACCTTGGTCTTTAGTACAAACAAATGATTCATCTTCTGATATTGGTCCTGTTAAACCAGTAGCACAAATAAATGGTCCTTTACCTGAGTCTGGTCAAATTAGACCATTACCAAAACGTTGTCTGTCATGCGGTATTTTGATACGTTTATGGAAGACATTAAATTTTTGGAACAAGCAATTGAACGTAATTCAGAAATAACTGTTGCCACTTTTCAATCTGCTTATGAAAAAGAAAAGAGAGAAGTCTTTCAAAAACAATTTTTGCCACATGTTCAACATCTGCGTCTTTGTGCTACACACTGGGAACAGGAACTTCAGACAGAAGTAAAATCAATGATGGAAGTTTTCAATGCAACTGAACATACAATTTCAAAACAAAAACAAAAAAACAAAGTTTTGCAAAAAGAAGCTGATCGACTCTTAGAATTTGTACTTAATGCTGATATACTATCTGTGATTATGAATGCGTTGTATGAAACTGGTACCTCTATGCTGGTTGATGATCACACTAATGATATTAAATTGTTGAATGAACATGTTGAGACTTTAAAGAGTGAAAATTAGAAACTTGTGAAACACAATGATGATGTGCAAAATAAACTTTCAAAAGAGATTTCTCATCTAAAAAAGAAGCTTGAATGGTGTCAAAATCAAAGTCTTTCTTTCGAATTGCAATTGCAAAGTCAAAAAACTTCAAATTCCTTTAAGGATGAAGCTGTAGAGTTAAAAAGTCAAATTTCAAAATATCAAAAGGAATTAGAGGAATTAAAAGTTATAAACAATGACATTTATTTTTGCAATCGATAAATAGAATCTCGCAATCAAGAACAAAGGCACATCATCATTTAGTTAAAAGAGAATATTAAAATACTTGAAAAGGGAAAGTATGTTGACACAAATGTGATAGCACCAGGAATGTACAACATCGACACAACCCCTAGGGAAACACACTCACAAACTTCTAATGTGCATGCTTCAACTTCTACAGGAATAGTTACCACTACTAGCGTTAGCAGATCAAAGCGTAAGAGCACCAAAAGGAAGAATAGGATCTGAAAGCGTAGAAGCGGAAAACTAGAAGCCTCTGAAGTAGAAGATAACCTTAGGAATTTGAATAAAACTCATGTTGCACTAGATTTAGATTCTGATTTGGCAAATTGTAATCCTAATCTCTATGTAACGAATGATGAACCTTTAAATGCTTTGAATGTTAATGCTTCATATGTGTTTTTTCGTAAAAGTATGTTATCTGGTGATCATGCAAAATGTGTGGCAAACTCTCTTTTATCTCTTCATAAGAAACGTACATCTAGCAGAAAATCTAGGCCCACTACTGCTTCTAAATCTATGCTAAGTAGAAAGCCAAATGTAGTTTCTAAGGATGATATAGTCGCCCCCGTAGTTGCGAACAATACTTCTAAGAACATGCCATCCCTAGCGAATTCATTAAGAAGAAAGCACGAAATAGTTGGAGTTGGCAACGTTGGTTAGAAAGGACATAGAATTTTAAATGGATACCTAAAATTATAAATGTGTGTGCATCTAACCCAACGGAACCCACAACTTCTTTGGGTTCCACCCTTACATCTGTTCCATCTTTGTCTCCTTCGTGTGATGCAGGTGGTTCAAATTGTTCTTTGGATTGTTGATAGCGGATGCTCCCGACACATGACAGGCAATCCAAACTGTTAAGAAACTTTGTCTCAAAGTTCATCGGTACTGTCAGATTAGGGAATGATCATTACGCTGCAATTATGAGATATAGGGATTACGTCAGTGGGCACATCGAAATTAGTCGTGTATATTATGTCGAAGGCCTTGGTCACAATATGTTTTCCGTCAGTCAATTCTGTGATGGGGATTTGGAAGTAGCATTCAGGGAGAAAACTTGCTTCGTTCGCGACTTACAAGGAAATGATCTTATGTCCGGCACTCGGGGAAATAGTCTCTATACTATCTCATTGTCAGACATGATTGCATTCTCTCCTATTTGTCTTCTTTCAAAAGCAACTTCGACAAAATTCTTGTTATGGCACAAGCGTATGTCTCATCTTAACTTCAAAACCATGACACACCTTGCTCATCACAAACTAGTTGACGGCCTTCCTAGATTCAGATATTCGAAAGATCACTTATGTCCCGCTTGTGAACAAGGAAAGAGCAAACGTGCACACTTCAGCTCTAAAGCTGAACCAAGTTCTAAGCATGTTCTTCACCTACTTCATATAGATTTGTGTGGCCCCATGCGTGTGCAAACGATTAACGGCAAATGGTACATCTTAGTAATTGTTGATGACCACTTCAAATGGACTTGGATTTACTTTCTACGAAACAAAGATCAAGCTCCTTCAAGGATCATCACCTTTCTCACCAAAATTCTGGTTCAACTTCGGAACACAGTCAGAATGGATAATGGAACTGAATTCAATAATCAAACTCTTCGTGATTATTTTGACAAAGTGGGAATTGAACATCAAACGTCTATTGCTAGAAGTCTAGAGCAGAATGGGGTTGTCGAAAGATGCAACAGAACGTTAGTGGAAGCTGCAAGAACGATGCTCATTAATGCTCAATTACCAGATTACTTATGGGCTGAAGCCGTATCAACCGCATGTTATACTCAAAATCGCTGTATGATCATCAAACGCCACAAGAAAACTCCTTATGAACTTGTTCACAAACGCAAACCAAATATTCAACACTTTCATGTATTCGGTGCTCTCTGCTACCAACATAATGATCGTGATGATTTTGGTAAGCTCAAAGCTAAAGCCGATATTGGGATCTTCATTGGATATTGTGAGAACTCCAAAGGTTATCGAATCTATAACCATCGCACTAGAGAAATTCAGGAGACTATTCACGCTAATTTCGATGAACTTTCTGAAATGGCTTCTGAGCAAAACAGCTTAGGACCCGCAACCAACCGTCTTAGCTTTCCAGATCCTTCAACTAAACCATTGTCTCTAACCCGCAAAGAATTGGAAATGCTATTTACTCCGTTGTTTGATGATACTTTTGATCAACGTGCACCAGATGTATCCACTAGTTCCGCTGTTCAACCTGATAACATTCCAATACCTGATACACCTGCTCCTACAACTACTACCGTAGATAACAGTGCACCTCCAATCGAATCACCAACAACTGCTGAACAAACTGCTTCCATCACCGACAAGACAGCTGAAGATCTGTACCAACAACAAGTACCCACACCTGCAGATTATGACCCAAATGCGTTCTTCAATCCTTTTGCACAAACTCCTACTATTGAAGACATCGCAGAGTCATCAATATGCAATTTGGAACCAACTAATATGCAGATGTTTTATCAACACCACCCCGCAACACATCAATGGACCAAAGACCATCCTTTAGTAAATATTATTGGCAATCCAAAAGCACCAGTCATGACTAGACGCAAACTCCACACTGATGCTGAAAATTGCATTTATGCACACACAGTGTGTCAAGCTGAACCTAAAAACATTAAGGAAGCATTAACCTATGACAACTGGATTGAATCAATACAAGAGGAATTTGATCAATTCAAAAGACTCGAAGTGTGGGAGTTAGTTGAAAAACCAGATGGGATATATGTCATTGGGCTGAAGTGGATTTGGAAAAACAAGCTCGACGCAGAAGGCACAGTGATTTGTAACAAATCCCGACTGGTGGCTAAGGTTTATCTTCAGGAAGAAGGAATTGATTTTGAGGAATCTTTCGCACCAGTGGCTAGACTTGAGGCTGTTCGCATATTTCTAGCATTCCCTGCTCACAAAAATATGGTTGTTTATCAAATGGATGTGAAAACGGCATTTCTAAACGGCAAATTACGTGAAGTGGTCTACGTCAGTCAACCTGAAGGATTCGTCGACCCTAAACATCCTAACCATGTGTACAGACTCAAGAAGGCTCTCTAAGGTCTTAAACAATCCCCTCGGGCATGGTACGATAAACTATCTTCATTCCTATTGGCCAATAATTTCACTATAGGAACAGTCGATCCAACACTGTTTATTCAAAAACACGGGGAGGACATTTTAATTGTTCAAATTTAAGTCGATGACATTATTTTTGCATCTACACATAAGAAATATTCAAACGCTTTTGCAAAATTAATGAAACAAAATTTTGAAATGTCCATGATGGGTGAACTTTCGTTCTTTTTAGGACTACAAGTTCATCAATCACCCCACGGAATCTTTCTTAGCCAGTCCAAATATGCTCTTGAAATAATAAAGAAACATGGAATGACCAATTGTGATACTTATTCCACACCAATGGCTTACTTAACAAAGCTAGATGCTGATATACATGGGAAACCAGTTGACCCCACCAAATACCGAAGTATTATTGGGTCACTCATGTATCTCACATCTAGCAGACCAGACATAGTATTTGCTGTATATATGTGCTCTCGTTATCATTCGCGTCTGACTGAACGTCACCTCAATGGCTTACTTAAAAGAATCCTTCGATACGTAAAGGGAACCATTAACTTGGGGATCTGGTATCCGAAGGATTCTGGTTTTGAACTAATAGCCTTTTCAGATGCTGATCATGTAGGGTGTTTAGATACACATAAAAGTACTTCTGGTGGTTTGCAGTTTCTTGCAGATAAGCTTGTATCTTGGCAGTCAAAGAAGCAGGATTGCACATCGTTATCATCAACAGAGGCGGAATATGTAGCCATGTCTGCATGCTGTGCTCAAGTTATTTGGATTCGATATCAGCTGCAAGACTATGGTTACACATTCAACAAAATTCCGATTTACTATGATTCCAAAAGTGCCATAGCAATCTCCTGCAACACGGTTCTTCACTCCAAGTCAAAGCATATCGCTCTCCGGTATCATTTTATTAAAGAGCACGTTGAAAGGGGTACTGTTGAATTATACTTTGTGGGTACTGAATATCAACTGGCAGACTTGTTCACAAAAGCCCTTGCTCCAACAAGGTTTGCTGAACTGGTTCACCAGATTGGTATGCGGTGTTTGTTTATCAAATGGATGTGAAAACGGCATTTCTAAACGGCAAATTACGTGAAGTGGTCTACGTCAGTCAACCTGAAGGATTCGTCGACCCTAAACATCCTAACCATGTGTACAGACTCAAGAAGGCTCTCTACGGTCTTAAACAATCCCCTCGGGCATGGTACGATAAACTATCTTCATTCCTATTGGCCAATAATTTCACTATAGGAACAGTCGATCCAACACTGTTTATTCAAAAACACGGGGAGGACATTTTAATTGTTCAAATTTAAGTTGATGACATTATTTTTTCATCTACACATAAGAAATATTCAAACGCTTTTGCAAAATTAATGAAACAAAATTTTGAAATGTCCATGATGGGTGAACTTTCGTTCTTCATAGGACTACAAGTTCATCAATCACCCCACGGAATCTTTCTTAGCCAGTCCAAATATGCTCTTGAAATAATAAAGAAACATGGAATGACCAATTGTGATACTTATTCCACACCAATGGCTTACTTAACAAAGCTAGATGCTGATATACATGGGAAACCAGTTGACCCCACCAAATAACGAAGTATTATTGGGTCACTCATGTATCTCACATCTAGCAGACCATACATAGTATTTGTTGTATATATGTGCTCTCGTTATCAGTCGCATCCGACTGAACGTCACCTCAATGGCTTACTTAAAAGAATCCTTCGATACGTAAAGGGAACCATTAACTTGGGGATCTGGTATCCGAAGGATTCTGGTTTTGAACTAATAGCCTTTTCAGATGCTGATCATGCAGGGTGTTTAGATACACATAAAAGTACTTCTGGTGGTTTGCAGTTTCTTGCAGATAAGCTTGTATCTTGGCAGTCAAAGAAGCAGGATTGCCCATCGTTATCATCAACAGAGGCGGAATATGTAGCCATGTCTGCATGCTGTGCTCAAGTTATTTGGATGCGATATCAGCTGCAAGACTATGGTTACACATTCAACAAAATTCCGATTTACTATGATTCCAAAAGTGCCATAGCAATCTCCTACAACATGGTTCTTCACTCCAAGTCAAAGCATATCGCTCTCCGGTATCATTTTAATAAAGAGCACGTTGAAAGGGGTACTGTTGAATTATACTTTGTAGGTACTGAATATCAACTGGCAGACTTGTTCACAAAAGCCCTTGCTCCAACAAGGTTTGCTGAACTGGTTCACCAGATTGGTATGCGGTGTTTGACTCCGGATAATTTAAAATCCTTTCTTGAAAACAATTAAGTGAGTCAGACACCAAAACATTTTGTAAATATATTATCAAAAACAAAATACAAAAATATAAAATTAAAAAACACAAAAAGATTTTCCTTTCATTTCAATTCAAAATTAAAAAAAAAAAAAATAAATAAAATCACTACTTCAAGATATGTTGTTCAAAACATTTTTCATCAATTTCATCGAAAACATATCTTGAAGGGGAGAAAATTTGTCACATTCTTGTGAATTTTTTAATATCTTCATTAATTCTTCATCAAAATTTATCAATTTTCTTTTCTTTTCATCATCTATATCTTTTCTGACGAACTCTTGAGCCAAAATGATTTGCTAAACCGTCGTCAATTTGTTGTGTCGGTTCAAGGGGGAGTAACGTCACTAATACTCAAAGGCTTAACCATTTGGACTCATGATGTTATGACTTAATAACTCTAAGTACTTAAGATGCTAAAACGGTCAAAATTTTAGGTTGTAAGTAAGTCCAGGGGCCAATAATGCCAAAAATTGAAAGTGTTCCTTATATAAGCCAAGGATTTAACTTACATTTATCACACATAACCTAAAACACGTCCTGTGCTGCCTAATTTTCCTCTCGACCCAGATTTTAACTTTGAATTTTTTTCTTTAATTATAAGTGTTAATCTTGTTCATTACTTGCTAGTTATCATGTGCTCAAATTCTTGTATTCTTTCGGTGGTTCCAATGCTCATACTTGATGATTAGGGTTTAAGCGCATAATTTGGGTGTTTCTTAAATGTAATGATTGAGGCTAACTAAATTAGATGTTATAATGTGGTTGGTCTACCTTTGTTAGATTACATCTTTTATTTGGCCATTGTAACATCAGATTTGTGCTAATAGGAGAAAATTAGATTTTAGGGCTCGTATTCTTGGCTGGAATCGTTTGGGTTCATGTTTGTGTGTTTTGAATCTTGTTTGTGCCTTATATTTGTTCCCCTAACATGCTCCTATAGTTTCAGATCCTTAGGATAACGTATGCTTGCTTTTGGATAAATTTGCTCCACTGTTTTCACTATTGAGATAAATGTGTTTGGCTTATATTAGATTTAGGATTAGAGTATGCTTCTAGATGTCAAATGACAACAAAGTGTAGCATTCCCATGACCCAAATCAAACAGAAAAGTTTTGGCCTTTATGAATGTTATCGAGTTACTGATGAACTTATCAAGTATGCCATGATCTTGTCGAGTATCTATTGAAGGTTATCGAGTAACTGGCAACTTTATCGAGTAAGGTATCATGACTACCTTACTCGAAGCATAAAGAAAATTTATCTTCGAGTAAGAAACCTAAGTTCTTACTCGATATAAGTTGTGTATATCCTTCGAGTAAGCTATACATGATACCTTATCGAGTTGGAAGTTATCGAGTAAGGCATGTTATCGAGTAAGCTCTTCTGTTATCGAGTAAGCAATTTTTTTAAGATCTCATCGAGTAACATGATATAATACATTTTTCGAGTAAGGATTTGATTTATTTCTCCTAGTAAGGAGTGGACTATGAGAATCATCGAGTATGGGTTCATTCTTTGTGACTCAGATGAAAGGATGCTATACCAAAAAATTTCAAAATCCATCGAGTATGAAACATGTATATATTATCGAGTATGGGTTGAAGTTATCGAGTATGACACGTATATTTGAATTTGTCATGTTAGCTTCTATCTATCGAGTATGCTTTGTTCTGACATGTCTAGTTGTGCTTATATGTGTATGCTTGTCAAATATGATTTTCTTGAGATTGATACTTAATAAATGTGCATGTTTCCATAATTCGTCTTATTCTTTAGTCACACTAAATTATTAAGATGACTTCTTGGATTTTGAAATATAACCTAATCTCGTATTGATCACAAAGATATCCAGTTTGATGTCAAAACCCACCGCTCAGTTCTTGGTTTACCCGCAGAAGGCACCAGAAACATCAAGAAGTTCACTCCATCACCTTCATTGTCAGAGATTATCAGATTACTTCGTGAACTTGGGTATGATGAATCAAAGAAGAAACTCACCAATCTATCCTCGATCGACAGAAAATTCATACAACAACCGTGGCTCACCCTATACTCTATCCTCACCAACTGTGTAACTGGCAGAGCAACTGGGCACGAACACCCATCACTTGAACTCATGCAAATCTACTGGGGGGGTTGTCAAAGTTAAACCTGTTGACTATGCTCAATTGATTTGGGAAGACATGATTCTTCAATGCCGTCAATTTCATGAATCATCATCATCAACAATTCCCTTTGGTCGTTATACCAAGCTTCTCATTGGTCACTTCATGCACAAATATCCTGAGATTGATTTTAGACGGGAGGATAAAGAACATACGATTGCTTTGGATCAAATGTATACTCAAGCCAGAATTCAGAAAACCAGCACTACGAATCAAGGGATGAGAATTCCTGACATACTCTTAACTGATGCGGTTCAGAATACCAAAGCATTCGAGATATAAGATGATGCCCAAAGACACAACGCGGTCGGTTTAACCATGAAGAAAACCACAACAGCAGCCAAGGGTGAAGAAAAGAGCACGAAAGTTCCAAAGACTAGATCAAAGAAGGTGACTCGTCAACCCAAAAGAAAGCTTAACATTCGTGATGAACCGTCTGATGAAGAAGCTGAGGAAGAAACAGTTAGACAAAAGATTATTAAGATTAAAAAGGAAAAAGAAGCAAAGGGAAAGGGCAAAGAACCTCAGGAAGAAGCCGGAACTCCACCAATATCCGAATCTGAAGAAGAGGAACAACTGCAAATAACATTACAAGAAAGTAAATGTTCAGAAGAGGAAAGAATAGCCAAGCTGAAAAAGAAAGGTGAAGGGTCTGGCACTAAAGATGTCGAAACAGAGATTCAGCCATCTGAGGAAGAATATGAAGATATGTCTGAGGAATCCGGTTCTCAAACAATCTCATATACTAATCAAGAAAAGGATGACGAATCAGAAAAAGATGAAGTGTCATCTAGCTCAGAAAAACAGACTACTGATGATGAAGCACAAGAAAGCGACAAAGAAAGGGATGATACAGAAGTTGTCGATAAAGAATCCGAAGAAGAAAATGAAAGCAGTGATGAAATGGTGACAGAAGTAAGTGACGAAGGAAAGAAAAGTGATGAAGAATCAAATGAAGAAGAAAAAGAAAGTGATAATGAAACTAAGAGTGATGAAGATGATCAGAATGATGATCAAGAATCAGATGACACTAATGTTGATGTCGTCGGAGACTACCAGATTGTTCCTATTCCTCCTCCAGTCAAACATCCTCAAGTAACCTCGTCTCAGGAACAGCATTCAAAGACACAACCGATTCCCCCTCAGCAAACCCTAGATCCACAACCTGCCGTTCATCCTAGTCTAATGAAATCACTACATGAACAATTTAAGAATCTACAAAAGCAGGTTTCAGAACAACAGAAGGAGTTTGAACAATTCAAAGTTTACAACATTGATGCAGCTGTGGCAAAAAGACTTAAGGACCGGTTACCAGGAGAAGTTAAGAAGTATGTTTGTGACAAACTCCCAGGAACCGTGGAACTATATGTCAAAGATAATCTGGAAGGGATTGTTACTCAAAAATTTCAAACAACTCCGATAACTGTTCAGACTCTACCGTCTACGCCATCTGCTAGTGATCTTAAAGGTAAGCTGTTGGAAGCAATTGTAAATGATCCGGATGAGGAAGACTTGAGAAAAGCTTTGATTAGGTCGATGAAAAAGGCTGCTAAAAGGGATGAACCCTGCAAGCGAACTAAGTCTTCAAAGCGCCGCCGTTACGATTCTGACCCTGACGACCAACGCAACCATAAGACAAGCGTAAAAGAACGTCCGACTCCACTTCTATACATACAACTGCAGGCACCAGCACTCATGCCACTGATGAAATTCCTTTGCAAACTTCAGATGATGTTCAAATGGATGAAACTGAGGAATTGAATGTTCAAAGATCCNACCATCGGTGTACATAGCCGAAAACGTTTTCAAGACGTTCAAAGCCCCAATTACCATATAGGAGGCGGGCCAGTTTTCTCGAGCCTACGTGAAATCAATCAGCCATAAACAAACAAACCACAATCAAAATTAATATAGGTTTCATGTAGATCTAGGAAAATACCAAAAACCTAAGCTAGCATTTAAAAGAAAGACAAGCATAAAAGATAATCAAACAACACTAGCATATGAAATGATTAAAAGGTAAACTTATCTTCAATTTGAACAGGGATGAAAGAGGGTATGAAACCCTAACAAAAGCTATAAAATTCGGCTAGGGTTGTTGCCCACAAATTCCACCTAATGAATGAAAAATACAAAACTATAATACAGGAGTTACAAAGGTGACGGCATCAGCTTTTGGACCTTGACGCCGTCATCTGCTAGTTAATTAGGTTCTTGTTGCCCAATCCCACTCTTGATGCCGTCTCTTATGTTATCTTCTGGCCGTCTCTCTGTTGTGGAACACGTGACGGACCTGCTTGATATTATTAACGTGACGACCTGCTTGAATTATAACGTGACGGCGTCACCATTATATCTTCAATCTTTCTCTGGCACGTCCAAGTAAAGGTTATCCTACCTCTTGATTCATTAAGTGACGGTGTCACCTGTGACATCTACGTCGTCAGGTCTGTTTCCAGCTTGGTTTCTTAACTTTTCGTTTTCTTCACTTTAACTCCAAAAACGTCAAAATGCTCCATTTTTCAGAATCTTGTCCAAAGTTACCTAAAATGGACAAATAGGAACCGATTGAGGAGTATTTGACATAATATCACGATTAGGGCTTAAATGACCCCTAAAAGCTGTACAAATATTTCCTTTATCACTCTTCATAATGAACATGTTTCAACATTGATGTCATTGACGAAATCTTAGAAAGAGAAATAAACAAAGAACTACTCAATGAATGAACAAACTTTTTATTCTATTGAAGGAATCACCCCATCGAAGATGAAATCTTTGCCGAGTTTGCAAATTCATGGCAAATGAACTATCGAAGAATACTGAAAACTCGACGGGAAAAAGGAAGGAATGTAACGTTCGAAAATATCAACTTTTGATTACTAAATTACAAGATCAGAATCTCTTAGACGAAATCTACCTACCGATCTTATACTCAAAACACTCTTGATCATCTGGAATATGCATTCTTAGAAGGAATATCCATTACTTCCATGTGATCATTTCATCAGAACCCTTGAAAGATAACAAAATAAAGTTAATTTCAGTTCTTAAAAAATATAAACGAGTTTTGCTTGGAAAACAACTGATATCCATGGAATTTGTCCATCTTTTATGTAAACATAAAATTCAATCTGCTGATGACAAAATAATCCAGTTGTCCAAAAACATCATACAATACTTCAACTCAAATATTGAGATAGTAGTTAAAAAGGAGTAGTTTAAACTTCTTGACTCCAGACATAATTATACCCAATTGCGGATAGCCCATAGGTAAGCTATACATAATGTTCCAAAAGAAAAAGGTGGTATCACATGTTAGTTACAAATGAAAACAACGAACTAGTTCCGACCAAAATTAGAATATACTAGTTAGGAACGTGTTTGTATCAATACCGGAAACTCAAAGATGCAACTGCCAAAGTCACTTTCCATTACTCATTCATTGATCAGATGTATAGAAAGACTCGCAGAAATGAGTACTTTGTTTCCTTCGATAGTTTTTTGGGAGGTGAGTAGGGAAGAAAAATTAGACAAAAGATTATTAAGATTAAAAAGGAAAAAGAAGCAAAGGGAAAGGGCAAAGAACCTCAGGAAGAAGCCGGAACTCCACCAATATCTGAATCTGAAGAAGAGGAACAACTGCAAATAACATTACAAGAAAGTAAATGTTCAGAAGAGGAAAGAATAGCCAAGCTGAAAAAGAAAGGTGAAGGGTCTGGCACTAAAGATGTCGAAACAGAGATTCAGCCATCTGAGGAAGAATATGAAGATATGTCTGAGGAATCCGGTTCTCAAACAATCTCATATACTAATCAAGAAAAGGATGACGAATCAGAAAAAGATGAAGTGTCCTCTAGCTCAGAAAAACAGACTACTGATGATGAAGCACAAGAAAGCGACAAAGAAAGGGATGATACAGAAGTTGTCGATAAAGAATCCGAAGAAGAAAATGAAAGCAGTGATGAAATGGTGACAGAAGTAAGTGACGAAGGAAAGAAAAGTGATGAAGAATCAAATGAAGAAGAAAAAGAAAGTGATAATGAAACTAAGAGTGATGAAGATGATCAGAATGATGATCAAGAATCAGATGACACTAATGTTGATGTCGTCGGAGACTACCAGATTGTTCCTATTCCTCCTCCAGTCAAACAACCTCAAGTAAGCTCGTCTCAGGAACAGCATTCAAAGACACAACCGATTCCCCCTCAGCAAAACCCTAGATCCACAACCTGCCGTTCATCCTAGTCTAATGAAATCACTACATGAACAATTTAAGAATCTACAAAAGCAGGTTTCAGAACAACAGAAGGAGTTTGAACAATTCAAAGTTTACAACATTGATGCAGCTGTGGCAAAAAGACTTAAGGAGCGATTACCAGGAGAAGTTAAGAAGTATGTTTGTGACAAACTCCCAGGAACCGTGGAACAATATTTCAAAGATAATCTGGAAGGGATTGTTACTCAGAAATTTCAAACAACTCCGATAACCGTTCAGACTCTACCGTCTACGCCATCTGCTAGTGATCTTAAAGGTAAGCTGTTGGAAGCAATTGTAAATGATCCGGATGAGGAAGACTTGAGAAAAGCTTTGATTAGGTCGATGAAAAAGGCTGCTAAAAGGGATGAACCCTGCAAGCGAACTAAGTCTTCAAAGCGCCGCCATTACAATTCTGACCCTGACGACCAACCGCAACCATAAGACAAGCGTAAAAGAACGTCCGGCTCCACTTCTATACATACAACTGCAGGCACCAACACTCATGCCACTGATGAAATTCCTTTGCAAACTTCAGATGATGTTCAAATGGATGAAACTGAGGAATTGAATGTTCAAAGATCCGAGCAAGAAGATCCACTTGACCTTCCTGCTGACATCACTGAACCTCCAAAAGAAGCTCCAGTTTTGCCACCTCCTGAATGGATTGATCCCAAAGCAACTAAGTTCAACTGGTTTGATGAAACGGTCGATGCACACCCAGATCTTCCAGAGAATGAAGAGCCCATAGAAGGATCTATTGTCGGTTTCACAAAACGAATCAAGAAGATAATGAAGACCCAAAAACTTCAACTTTATGATTTATTGAAGATTCGAAAAGCAGGCTTCATGGAGTTCAAGACTTGCACTACATCGTAACTTGAATTTGAATACAATGTTGAAGAATGTGCTCATGCATTGTCTGAGAACATCACATGGGAAAAGAGGCCTTTATGGGATAGAATCTATCCTGGAAATGATCCTGACTTTAAGTTTCAAGATTTCTCTCAACCGTTACTTCTCATTGGTCCTCCCAACCGTCCAAAGATCCCTAAGGAGTATTTCTTCAACAACGATCTAAAATATCTCATTCATGGCAACACCGATCCTGCACACCGTTATGCTACATCTCTTACCAAGTTCAAAGCTGCATCATACCCTCTCGATGATCTTGAAGAACAAATGAAAGGTTTGTACTCAACATCGGTATCAAAGTATAATGTTGAAGCTGCTTTGGGTACTCTTCACTGGCTAGAGATGCGTAGATGGTTCTACAAATGGAAATTGACGTTCAAATCAAAAGAAAAGGTCTTCTCGGAACACCGCATTCTTGGGATCAAAGAAGTTCCAGAAACAGAAAGAAGATTTGGGTACAACTTTCTCGACAAAATTGTAGTCCGACGATGTGATGATAAATTGTATTCCTTCAGTGAGGCTGATTTTCACCGATTGAATCTAAACGACATTGAAGATATGTACTTACTTAAGGTTCAAGGCAAAATTCAGAATCTGCCCAACAGCCTTCAGTATGACATCATCAACTCACTTCTGCTCTTTACGCGCCAACTTATCATCCGGGCAAGAGTCGAGGACGCGTAATTAGGAGTTGAAAGTTATCAAAAGGAACTTAACTTCACTAAACCACAAAAGAAAATTTCGGGCATCCCTAATAAGATACCTTACACGTTCAACAAGAAACCATTTGGGGTGGTGTTCATCAACAAACGAAAGGCCAAGAAATTCATGAGATATGATGAGACTCACAAGTTTGGGGATCAGACACATAAGTTAGTCAGAATAAAGCTGGATGAAAAGCTCAAGAAACATGATGGGGGGATTAATGTAGGTTGGACAAAGCATGATGTAAGAGAAGCATTAATGTTCATGGACAGGATTGACCATCGTTTGAAGTTCTGAGATCATATTCGTAGATTGGAAAGCTTGGTTGGAGGCAGGGCACCAATTTCGAACATTCTCACTTATCGTCGTCCAGATCATCCCTCACTCTGATTGCTCATCTTGGTACAACATTCTAAATTATTTCATTATCATTTTCAATAAGTATAACTATGGTTTGTGCACACATAACAGTGTACAACCCGTTCTTGTAATGAAAGGACCCTGTGGTACGCATCAGTGCCTCAATCCTAAAATAAGGAGCGAAAGCTTCTTACTTTTGAGTAGAACTAATCAAAATTTCAAAATTTTCAAGATTCTGCTCAAAAGAAAAGTATTTACCTCAATGAGTCTTCACTTATTGAGGGGGAGTACTTGAAAAACTCTTTGTTCAAAAACTAAATGTTCTTGTTGAAATCTCCCCATAAGACTCAAAAAGCATATTTTAATCAAAAGTTTCACAAAAACAACATTTATATGTTATTTTTGAGGGGGAGAAATGAAAAAGTGATTAAAATATGATGAAAAAAGTTGTATCTCATATGAGCTCGACTCAGTTTTCACCCATGAATTGACGAAACACAAGAAGTTAGTAAATCGAAAGGACATGTTCCGGGACGGGTAATAATTTCAAGCTGGTCTAACTAGTGATGTAAACGTGTCTCGTGAAGGACATGTATGAGTAGAATGTACCGTTTCGAGAGATTTTTTGTAAACTTGACTAGGCCGGGTAATAATTTCAAGCTAGTTTAACTAGTGATGTAAACGTGTCTCGAAGTGGTCTTGTTCACTTAAAGTCGATCAATTCAAAAGTGCCAACTCTACCCAACATGTGCAAATTTATTTTAAACAATTACGAGCACATGTGAAGGAGGAGTATTTATGAAAAAGCAAAACTCTCAAAGTGTTAACCAAATATGTTTTGTTATCATAAAACATTTTGAGAGATTTTCAAACAAACGGTTTATGGCAACAATAGGATAGTCATGGTGTTATAAGGTGACTAAGGTTAGGGAAAACCGTCCTATGATCCACCAGAACCGGAGGGATCTACCCAAGGACATCACCAATAGTTAGAATTAGAAGTCCTTATATGAAAAAAGTAGATATGAATGAAAGGAGAAAGAAGGGGTTGAAGAATTAAAAAGAAAAGCAAAGAAATGGGTGAAAAGAAATAGCCCTCCATAAGTTCAACCTTATGACAGACACCGGGTTCAATTCATATGCTACTGGTTGTTGCTAAGGCAACGCCGGTATTGAAGACAAAGACGTCATGGACCCAGTGACGCAATGCACCTAACCTTCTAAACCACTCAAGTTCTCTCAAAAGAACTTGTTTCATTCTCACGGGGGACCCCGCATAATCTATTAACCGCTCATTACGAGCTATGTTGATATTGAAACAGGAGACGCCTCCCCGGTCTCCGATGACTAAATGTGCACTTATTGAGTCTAGAGCCACGAGATACATCAAAGATCTCTTAGAACACTTATTATTCTTACACTGGTGATTCTACATCAATGGATGCTAGTTGTAAACTATCGAGTCCTACGCAGATCTTAGCAATCTGCCAAGAACGTTTATGAGAGGAATTACTTATGTATTTCTCAATGATTGAACGGAAATCCTGCCAGGGTCAACATCAAACAGCCTTGACAGCAGGTCACTTCGGTAACTCCTTGTGGGTTACGCTTAGTGTTCGCGGTGGTCTCAACTTGGTCTACAGTTGTGGGGTGATCTCCAACAACTCACCTAATCGTTGGTGTATTTCGGTATGTCAGTGTAAGCTCCTTCGGGGGCATCCGATTAGGAACGTCCTTGGTAAGGGTTAGAGAGAGTTTTCACACTATGCTGTTAACAATCTCTAATTCCGAACCTGTAAGTACCGGTTGATTATTACTAACGAAATTTTATGCAGCTACAACCACCATNTGACAGCAGGTCACTTCGGTAACTCCTTGTGGGTTACGCTTAGTGTTCGCGGTGGTCTCAACTTGGTCTACAGTTGTGGGGTGATCTCCAACAACTCACCTAATCGTTGGTGTACTTCGGTATGTCAGTGTAAGCTCCTTCGGGGGCATCCGATTAGGAACGTCCTTGGTAAGGGTTAGAGAGAGTTTTCACACTATGCTGTTAACAATCTCTAATTCCGAACCTATAAGTAACGGTTGATTATTACTAACGAAATTTTATGCAGCTACAACCACCATCGTGACACGGTTTCCACATGCTCATACATACATCTCCAAGTCATCTAAAGTTCTCACCAAAGATCGATGCAGAAAAGGTCAAAGAAAGATTCTACGTCAGTATGAATCTACAAAGTTGAATGACAAAGATCTGAAGTTATGTAATGTTCATAAAAAGAATCCACGTCAAAGAATCAACATCAAAGAAAAGAGAACTACCAAAGCAAAATGAAGCAAAGTCAAAGATGTATGAGCATGTTGGAAAGGCGGTAATCCATCGGAGACAAAAGGAGTGACGAAAGGCAGACAAGTCCATCATATGAATCACTACAACAAAGAACGACGAACAAAGATCAACAACAACTTTAAGATTTTTTTATGACATATGAAGCAACAAAAGTCAAAGATTATGAAGTAAAGATATTGATGTCGCGCAACCTTTGATGACCGACCCTTAGGGGGAGATTGTTAGGATCATCTTTTATAATTATGAAGTGTCGGTCATTAAGTTTTGTAATAGGTTGCTTTAGTATATTACTATGTTTAGTTTTATGAATGTTTTTATGACATTTATGTTAAGTTTACATGTTTTGTTAAAGTCTAGGGGGCAATAGTGCTAATATGTGAAAGATGTAAGTTGCCCTAGACTAGCACTATAAATAGTGATGTAACTCTCCAAGGAGGGTGTTGGTTCTCTAATAATAGAAGTTGTGCTTATTTCATTTCTCAAAGAGTTCCTTCCACTCTCTCTCTCTGATGAGGCGAAAAGTGTTACGCTTTTAGGGGGTCATTTAAGCCCTAATTCGTATAAATGTGATCAAATATTGCCCTAAATCGTTCCTTTTATCATTTTAGGTACTTTTGAGAAGAATTCTGGAAAACATGCATATTTGGACGTTTTTGGAGCATAAAAGTGAAGAAAACGACAAAGTCTCAAAAGAAGCAGAAATTACAACCTGACGGCGTCAAAGTCACAAGGTGACACCGTCAGCAAGCCTTGACAAAAGAGTGGAAACCAATTATCAAATGATGGGCCAGAAAGATTTTGGAAATTAACACCTGACGCCGTCAGGTGTTAGAAGATGTAGGCCGTCAGGTTATGATTTAAAGAGTGATGGCCCAGAGAGGAATAGAGAGTGACGGCATCAGAAGTGGATCTAGGCCATCCGAGAAACCTAATGGCGGCGAGCTGACGGCGTCACCCTCTATAACCTGACGCCGTCAGAATGTAAAATCTATATATAGTTTTCTATTTATCATTCATTAAGTGTGGAACTTTGTGGAGAACTTTTGGCACCAAACCCTAGACGAATTTTCTTTACTTTTTAGGGTTTCCAACCCTTGGAACCCTCATGCTTAATGTTGGGTTTTGAAGTAACTCTACTTCTGGTTACAAGACTGCTGCTAGCTAGTCCAGTCTACTGCTAAGTGTAAAATCTCTACTGCCAAACAAGACTACTACTGAGACTCTACTACTGGAAGAATACTGCTGAGACTCTGCTGCTTATGTGATAAGTTTATGTATGAATATTTGTATTTATAGTAAAGATATTATGTAATATTCTATAATGTTAGAAGATCATAGTCTTGGGTAGGAAGTCGTTTGTAAGCCCGT
>LBNU01006212.1:16357-27746 GCA_014162995.1 Artemisia annua | reverse complement strand
TAAAATTCTTCAAAAGAGATTTTGTGGTGTACAAGGTGGCCATCGGTCTTAAATTTTCTCGAATACGCTACCACTCATTTTAATTGCTATTAAACGTTAAAAATTGAAAACGGGCAATTAATTGAGGGGGAGCGCATTTGCTCAAAATTTCTGCACCTTTAAAAGCTTTGTGCGCCAGCCACAGTGAAATTCAAAAAGGTGTCTCATAATCAGTAAACGTTTAAAATGTATCACATGACTGTCCAAAGCTTTTTCGAAAATCATTTAAATCAATTGGGATCACAAAATCTCAAAAGATTTGAAATTTTATGATCGGGGGAGAGAATGTGATTTAAATATGAAAACTGATTTAAAAGTGATATTTTTTTGAACTTTAAAGAATGTTTTTGGACTTACGAGAACGCTCCCTTATGTGCTAAAATGTTAAAGATTTTGGATTTTAATCAAAGCACATATTAAGGGGGAGCAAGTGATTAAATATGATGTTTTTGGACTTATAAAGATGTTTTTGGTCACAAAAGTTTGCTCCCATATGTGCTGATTATGATCAAAGCACATATTGAGGGAGAGCAAGTGATTTAAAATGATAAATAAATGATCTTTTTTGTAAGCTCACCCGTATGTGCCAAAGTTTTTCAAAATTGATTCAATCTATGTGCACATATTGAGGGGGAGCAAGTGGCTAAGAGTCTTTCGCGGGATTTTACAAAATCAAGTAGAAACCGTGAAATGATTATGACTCAGAATTTGACTCATGAATTGACGAAACATGAAAAGTCGTGAATCGAAAAGACTAGTCCTGGCCGGGTAATAATTTCAAGCTGGTCTAATCAGTGATGTAAACGTGTCTCAAAGAGGACTGGTCTAAGTAGAAAGTACCGTTTCGAGAAACTCTTCTTAGATATATACTTTGACGGGTCTAACTTCCTATTTTAAGGAATGTTAACAACTTCAAGTTAGTTATTAGGGCTAGTTATCACCTAAAAGCTGATAATGGATCCCTTTAACTGAGCAACGTAAACGTGTCCCTCAGGTATATGTCTATTAAGAGCCGATCAATTCAAATAAGTGCAACTCACCCCGACATGTGCAAATTTCTGTCTACCTATAAGCACATGTTAAGGGGGAGCAATTGAAAAATGATAAAACTCTCAAAGTGTTAACAAAATGTGTTTCTTTATCATTCATAAGAAACTTGCATATTTTCAGGGAAAATATCAAGTTTAGGGAAGGATTGTTGGGTTTTGAAGTAACTCTACTTCTGGATGCTACACTGTTGCTAACTAGTCAAGTCTACTGCTAAGTGGGAAATCTCTACTACTAGACAAGACTACTGCTGAGACTCTACTGCTGGAAGTATACTGCTAAGACTCTGCTGCTATGTGATAAGTTTGTGTACGAATATTTGTATTTATAGTATAGATATTATGTAATATTCTATTATGTTAGAAGATCATTGTCGTGGGTAGGAAGCTGTATGTAAGCCTGTAGGGTTCTTTGGTGTATAAAAGGAGATCCTAGGGTTAGACTAGAATACGAATTATTCTAGCATTGTATTCACTTCAAGGTTGCAAAACCCTAGCACTATTCAGAGTGCTCATATTCAATATATTGAAGTGTTTAGTTGGTGATATTATTGTGTTTGTGTTCATCTTAAGTTAATCAATAAATTCCGCATATTGATTAAGTTTGTAACAAGTCAGCTTCTATACATTGTTGTCTTGGTTTATCTAAGATAATAATACTAGATCAATTGCTCAACTGGGATCAACACCGTCCGTTAGGTAATATTCGTTAGTGTATGTTTTACCATTCAGTGTATATGGAACCTCGAAAGCGACATCGCCAATGAGATCATCAAACAAGTTTGAATGATATAGAACGTTAAGATCGTTATTTGCCCCCACTATACCAGAAAATGCATGCCAAATCCGCAAATCTTGTGATGCAACAACTTCAAGCATTATTGTTGGGTATTTGTAATTCCCCTTTTGTATTGCCCTTTTTAACTGTTCGGGCATTTCTCCATTCCCTATGCATACAATCTATACTACCTAACATACCCGGGAACTCGTGATTATCTTTTGTTTTTCATATAAACTCAAACTATCCTTAGGTGTTGGTTTCACTAAATACTCCTCCGAGTACAAATCCAATATACATGCGGTGAAATTGTCCAAACTATCACGACTACTATGTTCCTCAATTTGTAAATATTTATCAAAAGCATCGGGGATTGTCCTGTACGCAACCTAGCGTATGACGAACGTGCATTTAATTACAGGACTAATACTTATTCTACGGGCCGCATTAAGCCTTGACCTAAAACTAAAAAGTGATCGGGAATATGCTCAATATTATAGTTAGTTATACCTTCAACTATTTCCAAAAATAGTTTTGAGCTTAGTCGCAACCGTCGCCTAAAATTCCTCTCGCCGTATTTTGGGTTATCTCCAAAATAATCTTTCAAAAGACGTTGTTCAGAACCTTCATAACTTAAGGTATACTCTTTTGAGTGTTTGAACTAGTCACTTGTTGTCATTAGAAGATAAGTAATGCTCATGGTAATCATACAACTTTAACAATATCTATGCACGTCATTCGTTGGAATAATTCATATTTTTTCTGGGTAAAAGGTTTTCCCGATGGAATAACTCATGTTGAAAGTGGATTTATGAAAGTATGAATTGGAAAAAAGTGAAGTGTTTTTTATTGTTTGGATGTTAGAATAAGGTAATTAATTTTTTTTATAGCCGTTGTACTAAAGAATTTTAAAGAAAAAAAACGCAATAGAGAACGGGCGTTATAGCCATAACGGAACACTTATAAGTTATAATGCGGCTATAACGCGTCTCACGGTTCAGTATATCGATGATATAGGTACCGGTAACACGCATATAAAGAGCTTGACCGAGCTCTACAACATAAAATCTTGTACTCCCTCCGTCCCATTTTTATTGTCCATGTTACCATTTTTGTATGTCCCAATTTAATTGTCCCTTACCAAAACTAGATAATGGGATTTAGTCAAGTTTACTATATTACCCTTTGTTGAAATTAATATTACAAAATTTAAAGAAGTGTTAACTAATTGATTAAGGGCAAATTTGTCATTTGGCAAAAAAGTAAGAGAGAAAAAGCAGTATTAATTATGTTTTTCTTAAACTGTGTATTTTTTGTCGGGGGACAATTATTTTGAGATGGAGGGAGTAATTATTTTAAAATGATAAGTAAGGTCTTTACATGAGGGAATCATAAACAACAAAAGGAAAAAAGATAGGTGGATCCCATTAGGGTAATAATGGATTGAAATGATAGTATGCATGATCACAAAATCCAGTGACACGTTAATTTATTCATTCTACCAGGATGTCAAAATTAATGTCGACATCTTATCTCATACTTAAAATATACGAAAAAGATTTTAGTGAGTAACATTTTACTGACCGGAAAGTCTATGCGCATACGGCATACATGTAAGGTTATTGGTTATTTAGAAATTGGTACTCCACCTTTGACTACAAAACTTCCCGACTAAAACCCTATATGCATAAAATTGTAAGTACTTTGAAACGTTTAAATTATATTTAATCAAGCAAATATATTTCAGAAAACTAGTTCAACGAAGAAAAAATTTGGTATCAAAGTTAAAATAAACTAATAGAATTTGGTAACATTTGATTTATTCATTTGGTGTGCAAAAATTAATTTTTTTCCTATTTAACATGGAAACTTAATTTGTCAATTTGATGTGGTGTAATAGTTGGCTATTATAAATACAACGGTAAAGTTTCATAATGTCTAATGATTTCAAAGAGGATGTCAAATGGTCGTTACCATCGATAATACTCACAAAAAGGATGGTTATTAGAACAAGGGTAAGTATCAACTGAGAAGAAAACTTAAAATGAGAAATAATTATAATCACATATTTAAGATACATCGACTTTAATTAGATGCATCTCTATTCATTTATATGCATCACATTTCAAAAGTGATTTTGAAGTGAAAACGATGCAAAGTAGTATTAGCAACAGTTTGACCCACAAGGGACGAAAAATACATAGGATTCGTCTAACTTGATGAAATGCATCTAATATATGTATATGCATATAATTTTTAGCTAAAAAATATATTATTATGCATTTAAAATATTAGAAATGCGTTTATTTTAAATTGATTCATCTATAATTTGTAGTTATAATTATTTCTTATCCTTCTTATTTTAAAGATTTTTTGATTTGATCCTTAGTCATTAAAACAATTTCTTAGTATGGATTCCCAAGAATGGATTCGGAAACTCAAATTATTATTATTATTATTATTATTATTATTATTATTATTATTATTATTATTATTATTATTATTATTATTATTATTATTATTATTATTTTCTTTTTTTCTTTTGTGTGTCATCACGGTTCAAGTTCAATATTTTTAAATTATTATCTATTTAAAATTTTAAATGACTCAAGCTTATCTGTAATAATACACAAAAATTAAAAAGTTTATAAATTTAATAGGTGAAAAAAAAATACTTCTTATAAACTAAAAGAATATATGTCAAGAATGTGTATCATTATCTCTAAAATGAAATGCAAAGTGTCTAATGACATATCTAAGTGACACACTATAAAGCATCTTTGACTTGTGCTTTTAGTGACACTAACAAATTCGTAACAAACATTTTACCCACACGTTAATGAAATAGAGTCTCAAATGAAGGGCGACTTCCGAGTCCTATGTGATAGAAAAGTCCCTCTAAATATGAAAGAGAAATTTTATAAAGTGGCAAATAGACCAGTTGTGTTGTATGAGTGAGAGTGTTGGCAGATTACTAAGCCTCAAGCTAATTGAGTGGAAGTGGCGGAGTTGAGAATGCTAAGATGGACATGTGGTAAAACCCTATTAGACATGGTTTCAAATGGATATTTCAGAGCGGAACTTGAAGTGGAAACTATAATCAACAAGACGAGAGAGGGACGGGTGAGATGGTTCATACATGTTAGAAGGAGACTGTTGATATAAATAATGCATAAAAACGTTATTTATCTTTTTCGATATCTCTATGTTTTGACGATCACAAAATGTAAAAACATTAAACGTAAGATTACTACGTAAACAAGTATTAAGTTAGTTTATATCATTTTATCCAACTAAATCACTTAAGGTATGAATAAACAAGTGCTTAATACATTTCATGATCAAAGGGGTATTTATTTAATTATTACAAAGTTTATTAAATAATATAAACATATTATATAATTTTGAAAACACTTTTGGTAATAAAGGTAAATGTTTAAATCATACTAAATATATGAATTCAAATTTTTAACCAAAATCAGTTAGTTTTTCACCAAATAAACTTTCCCCAGAAAAAGACAAACTTTCTGGCCGTTACAGGTGGGCGGCCCCCTTAATTTTAAGGGGGCCGGCCTCCATTTAAGGGGGCCGGCACGCTCCTGTTGTCAGAAATCTTTGCCTATAAATACCTGCTCAAACCTGGTATTTTTCCTCACCTTTGGCACTAAAATTTTCAGATCCAATCCTCTCTAAACATCTTTCAAAACCCTTTGATCATAATATTATTAATCCTTGTTTCAAGTGATTCAATCCCTCCTCATCCATCCTCATCCAAAGTGCAAGAGAAGAATACTCCTTCAACATCAAGTTTAAGAAGTATTGTAGATTAGTAGTGTATATTGTGTAAATCATTTGTGAAGTTGTGTTGTGCTTGTAATAAGTAGTTTTAGGTGAAGTAGAAGTTGTGTAGAGAAGAAGAAGTAGTGTAGTAGTGAAGTGGTGTGAAGTAGTGAAGAAGTTGTGGTGTGTACAAGTAGTGTAGAAGTTGTGAAGTGTTGTGAGATTGGTTCTAGCTAGGATTAGAACCCGACATCTAGCTTTGTGTTGTTAAATTGGTGTAAGCGAAAGTCGTGTAAGGTTTCTCCGCCACAAGGGAGTTTGTTGACATAGTGAAGAAAACTCTCGAGTAGGTGACTCGGGGAGTGGAGTAGGAACAAGGAAGGTGACCTTGTAGCCGAACCACTATAAATCCTTGTGTTGTGGTTTGATCTCTCTAACTCTATCCTTTCATTACTTATATACTTTTATTATATTTGCGTAGTTAGTTAGTAACTCTATAATTGTTCATATAGTGCAAGTGTTGAATTCACATAAACTAGAATCGAAGTTTTTAAAACACACTTGTTTTTATAAATTTTAAAACGGATGTAAAACTATTCAACCCCCCTTCTAGTTTTCCACAGAGACCACAGTCTGCACCGATTCAGAGGGTGGAAGCATGGGTAGTGGATGGGTTGAGAAGTAGGGGTAGACCAAAATTTAGATGGTATGATAGATTGAAACACGACATGAAGGAGATTTTTTTGACCGAGGATATGACCTCTAATAAGAACGCGTGAGAGCTAGAATCAGTATAGGCAGTTAGGTTTAAGTCAGTTACTGTTTCGAGTTAGTTAGGCGTCTAGGCTCTATAGGTTTCTTTTAGACTTGTTTATTATTTTTATTATTATTATTATTATTACTATTTTCTTTTTGACCTTAGGTTTAGAGCTTTATTTTATTTTGTTTTATTTTATTTTATTATTATTATTATTTTTTGCCCTTGTCCCTTGCTTTTATGCGGTTTTGCCTTTTATCCCCATTGCCTATGTTGTGTTCGTTTATGCTCTTATGTTATTGCCACCTGTTCTCTTTTCCCTGTTCTTTATATTATATGCTTTGCATTCCTTGTGTTGCATGTTTATTTGCTTCATTGCTTTTAGCGACTACTGTTTCGAGCTAGTTAGGCGTCTAGTTCTATATGTGTCTTCTACATTTGATTCTTTCTGTCTTTTTGATCTTAGGTTTAGCGTTTTTTTTAAGCCCTTATCTGGTTATCCCTATGCTTGTATGCGGTTTTGCCTTTTACCCCCTATGCCTGTGTTGTTATGTTCGTTGCTTGTGTTCGTTGATGCTCTTATATTTTTGGCCCATTTTTTCTTTTTCTCGTTTTTTTTAAATATATATATTATTTGCTTTTCTTTCCTCGTGCTGCATGTTTATTTGCTACTTTGCTTTCCATGTGCTCTTTATTTTATTTGCTATGCTTTCCATGTTTTGTATAATTATTTGCTTTGTTATGATAGGATTTATATGCTTTTATTGTTCTCCTTCTCTTGCTTCGCTTCATGATCGCTATTTCTTGAGCTCTTTCACCCTCACTTTTACATTTGTCGGAGGTTTTTTTGGAAGAAGTTTACCTACTTTCGGGTTTACCCTTAAGTAGGGGTATGATTTATCTACACTCTACCTCCCCCATATCTCGTGCGTACAGGATTGGTTGTTGTTGTTGTTGTTTCTTTAACATTTTGATAAAGGTGCGGGTAAAAGGCAAACATTTTTGGTTTTGAAACATTTTTGTACAAAGATATGTATAATACAACCACAAATATGCCATTTTTTGGACTTACGTTCCGACGATTGTTGGTCCCTTTCACTTGGTTAATGGTTAACTACAAAGTTAATCTAACCAAGTTCCATGGAATAATGATGCAATGATTAATGACTTAATAATAAAAACGTAAAAGATAAGAAACAATGTCTTTTCAACGTTTAACTCTTTATTAGAAATTAATCAAAAGAATTATACCCAAGTGTTCGCGGAATCACTTGGGATTGAAATGACAAGTATGTTTGGTGTTACTCCTCACTAAACTTAAGCTATGCTTAAGTAGCAACAAAAGACCCACTAAGCTATCTTAGGGATGGTTGCTATTTGGAGAGAGTAAATATTAGTTTGTGAATATCTAAGCATTAAGTGCACAAACTCCGCACCTTTACTCTCTCTTATGACTCCTATTTATACACAAGTATATTACAACCGTTATGAAAAAGACAAAGATTACATCAGACTAGTTGAGACAAAATGCTTGCGTATTTTGTCTCTGTTACACAAGTCTATTTTGGGCTAAGGACAATAATGCTTTCTGAGGTTCAGATATGACACCATCCTGAACTCAAGCCATTCAGGGAAAGTTTGACTTTACAGGGATACTGGCACTCTTTGCAACTTCAAACGCTTCCCGCCTTGTCCTGCCCATTCTTCAGGCTTCATGTCTTTATTCTTCAGTCTTTAGCTTTTGTTGCTTCAGTGAGGAGTAACTTGGGATTCAGTGAGCTATTGTCATCACTCACTGAATCCATCTCCTTCTTCTTTGGTTTAGGTGCCACTCACTGAGAATCCGCCTCACTGAATGGAAATCTTTTCTTCTTAAGCTTGTCCCAAGCATCCTGAAGATGACTCACTTAGTGACTGTTCACTCAGTGACTTGATTTCGTTGAAGGTTGACAAACACTTAGGTTATTTTATGTTCAAATCCTAGATTCAGAGAGTTTGGGAATTCAGTGACCCAACAGTCTCCCCCTATTTGGATATACAAATAGCCTAAGTGTTTAAGGTTCAGTGTGAGTGAGTAGGTGTCATTACTCACACTGAGTATCTAAGTTATATTTAGTACATTGATAAAATAACAAGAAAACTTCACTTTCATTTATCAATATTACAGTCCAAAAAAAACAAAAGATACAAAGGGATAGTTTGGGGTTGCAGATTCAGATGTTTAGATGGTATCCAAGGGCCTCAAGCTTTGCTCTTTTTGATCTCAGTTCATATTTCTCAGGATGCTCCTCTATCTTGGTCTTTAGGTCCAGGCAGAACCTTATATTTGGAGAAGTCTTGACTGGAGATGCCTTCATAAAGTACCCGAGCATTGCTTTGACACCAGCTTTGTCAATGTCTGACCATCTTTGGAAGGAAGGGTTGCCCATTTCATCAGTGAAGCAGAGACCTCTTTCAGGCAGTTCGAAGACTTGGTTGTTCACAAATGTAATCCCTTCAGGGAGGTCTCTGTTACAGTCCAGGCCAGGCACCTTGATCTCAGGTTCCCATCCTACAGTCTTCCTCTTCCTTTTAGAGGATTTTGAGGGAGCTTCCTGAGTTGAGGAAGTAGGGTGAGGGGCAGGAACACCAAGTACTCCAGGCATCTTTTCAAGTCTTTCATACCTGTCCTTCAGTGCTTTCATAAGTTTGGGAACCACTGCATTTTGTTTCTTGGCAATTATAGGACGTAGTTCATCTAGCTCAGTGATTCCAAACTCAGAAAACTTAAAGGGACTGTGAACATCCAAGATTCTTTTGTCAGGCCCTCTGAAGACAGTGATAACAGCAGGATTGGTCTTGCGATGAATCTGGACATCAGTGATAGGCTCAGGTCTCAGTCTTTCTTTCATCACCCAATTATATCTTTCAATCCTTTCGTTTCTAAGCTGAGCATCCTTCCTGAGTTTTTCTTCCCTTTCCTTCTTGATGACAAGCAACTCTTCCTCCTGAGCTTTCTTAAATAGTTCACCAGCTTGCCTGCCAGCTAGTGCCTGAGGATCCAAACCAATCTTCTCAGCTTCCTCATTCACAACCTCAATAAGAGCAGGTTTGCTCAGATCTTCTTCCTCAGCTATTTTCCTTAGCCTCTCATCCTTTTCCATATGAAGTTGAATTTCAGCTTCAGTGAGGTAGTATATAACTCCATTGACTTCATATGGAACCCTGATGAGTGTATCAGGATCATGCCTTTCTGATGAGGAGGCAGAGACAATAACATTCTCAGGTTCTTCCGTTGTGAGGATGTTTTTGCCCTTATCTTGTAGGCTGATACGAGGAGATTGGAGAGGCCTGAGTGACTTGCTCCCCCTCAGTGTGAGAAGGAGTTTGTTTACTTGAGGCAGCTTCAGTGGCCTTTGGTGGATTGGATGAGGATGCAGGAGCTTCAGTGGTAGGAATTTCGAAAGTTGCTTCAGAAGCTGTATTGACCCTCTCCCCCTCAACTGTTGCCAGAGCCATGGTGATGGCAAGAGTTGGAGTGACTGAAGCTGGTGGATCAGTGGTCCCCTTGAAGGCTTGGTAAATTTCAGACATCATAGTTTTGATGTCTGAGGTGTCCTTCTGAATGATAGATACTTTAGCCTCGAGAGAAACCTAAGCACCTTCAAAAGTAGTCATACGGGAGCCAAGATTCCAGGCCATGGATGTGGAGGTCTTAGCCTGATCCATCACAGTCTTCTCTAGGGCAGTGAGAGAAGATTTGATGGAATCCACTGAAGAGCTGAGAGTTTGAAGATTGGAGGATCTCATAAGATCAAGCAGCTCAGTGAGGTTGCCAGAGTTCAACTGGTATGTTTCGGAGGCCTGAAGAAGCTTCCTGGTGAGTTCAGGGTCATCCTTGACTGATTCTTGAATAGATCTGACCCCAGCGTTCAGTTTGTTGAGAGATTCAATGAACTGGTTAAGGTATGTCACAAGTTTCGTAAGGGAGAAGTCGATGGAAGAGTTTTATTCACGAACATCCTCATGAAATTCTTCAACTGAGTCCTTGAGGTTGAAGTAGTAACAACTTGCTCAGTATGCATGTTAAAGACTTCATCAGTGACCCCACGAAACAAGGCATTGGTTGCCTTTTTCAAAAACCTCACCATTTTCTTGTCGGTGAGAGGAATTCTGTCATCTGTCTCATCCAAGGATTCTGAGGGTTCAGCCTCAGGTTGTGTTTCCTCGGGTTCTGGGGATGGAGACTAAGGAAGGGGTTCAGTAGATGCATCAAGTGGTTCCTCAGTGTCCATTTCATCCCCAGCTTCAAAGACTTCCTCATCACTGAAAGCTTCATTATCATAACGCAAAGCTGCCTGAATGTCCGCCATGGACTGAATCTGCACCAGGGGGTTGTGGTCGCTCCCTGACCCCTCTATTCCAGCAGACTGGGATTTGTCTGCCTGGTCCTTAGGGTCAGTTTGCGAGGAATGCGCTACACCGGGAGGGGGTGATGGTTCCATATCAGTGGGTGGTATCAATCCCCCTGAGTCTTTGTCCCCAAGTGATCCTTCAAGCACTGATGGGTTTGTTTCAGTGCTATCACTAGAATCAGTGAAAGTATGTTCCCTGTCAGCGGGTTGTAAGTTTCCCTCTGAGTTTTGGGGAAGAGTAGTTGTGCCCTCAGACAAAAGCTTGGATTGGCGAATGTCCTCATTGGGCAATGAAGTGTTGAGGCCCCCCTTTCCAGCAAGCTTGGACCGGCTTACTGAAGATTTAGGGGCCGTTACTTCCTGAGACTTTGGTTGTGATTTACCAGAGCCTTTAGCAGGATGTGCGTGGGTGTGGGTTCCCTTCTCAGTGGGGTAGTGCTGCTGATGCGCGTGGGATTGTTTACGCACTTTGTTTTACCTCTTAAGGGATCTCAAGAGGCTTACAATCCCCACCAGGCAGTGTACCTGACCGATGTAGTATAGTGTAGTGGCAAGTACCGGGGGATTGATCGTTCTCTCACAGGGAATAGTGTTC
>LBNU01006211.1:4703-20034 GCA_014162995.1 Artemisia annua | reverse complement strand
ACTCAAAATAAAATTGCTTGACTAAAAATAAAGCTTACAGCAATAAAAACGAAACTCGCTATGTTAAAAAATACATATCTCGCTACCTAAATAAAAAAATTCAAAACTCGCGTATACATCATTTTTCCAAACTCGCTACTATTTTGTTGACTATCTAATACTCAGCTAGGCACTTGGTTGATTTTTACTCGCCTTGCCATTTTTTGGACTAATCAAACTCGCTAGTTTTTGCCATTTCATACTCGACTGTCTATTCCAAACTCGCCCACCTAAATAGTTGACTTTACGAACTAGCTATTGTTAGTTTGACCAAGCTAATACTTCGGCTATGTATTTTTCTTTTTCTATACTCGCTATTACAAAAAAACTAAACTCGCTTAACTACAATAAAAAAAACAAACTCGCTACTAACCCTAAATTAAACGTGACACAAATTTCATAAAAATAAATAAATATAAAAAAATTAAATAAGGCTTATAAAAACTTGATAAATAAAACGTAAAGACAGTAAAATAACTAAAATAAGCAACAAGCCACGACTTCTTTTGGAAGCCTAGCTTTTTGTAAATCTATCACTTGAACAAAACATGCAAAAGTTGCAAGAAAATAATAAAAGCTTGTAGAGAATTATTAAAAGAAAAGCTTGTAAAGATTAAAGGAAAATTTAAAGACACGAAAATAAGCTAAATTTGAAAGTTTAAACATCAAAATAAAAGCTTTGCATTGAAATAAATCTACCACTAATACATGAATAAAAAATTACACTGCTCCTAAGAGTCCAACCCTCTTAAAATCTAACCTAGCACTACCTATGCTTCTAACCAACCATTCACATGAGGCTTTAAGTCTCTATTTATAGCCAAGAGCTTCTAAAGTTTTGACAATGTTGCCAACTTAAAGACCTTATAACCTTTACAATTCATGAAAAGAACATAAACTTTGCTTACAAATTACTAAAACGTCTTAAACTTAAATGTAACTCTTGTAACTTCGAGGCTTGTGTTGACGTTATTTCTAAAAATCTTACAAAGATTGTAAAAGTGATAACTGCTCGAATTTATGAAGAGCTTATCGTAATAATTAGCTTGACTTATCCGATTAAGCATTCTCCTTTCTTTTCTCGAGCCTTTAAGGCAAATAACATTATGTCGCCCACGGGCTTTCCTTGAGTAGATTTCATCATTTGGACTCGGCTTTGCTGACACTTTTCCACATCTTTGTTCTTTGGGCTTCTTGGTTGACTTTGGTGTCATATTGCAAATATCCGTGCTCCTGCACGATCACAAACACAAAAACAAGATTCTTTTGGCTCACGTTAGTTTTGGTCAAAAACACAGAAGATATACAAAAGATGGTGTAAAATAGACATACCACCTCCATTGTTAGTGAGAGGAAGAAAGTGAGAAGGAAACTAGTGTGTGTTTTATTGATAATGAAAAGTGAAAGGAAATTACACAAAGTCTCACCCCTCCATTGGAAGTATTTGGAGGCTATATAAAGCCTAACACACTCACAACTATGAAATATTACATTAATAGCGGTGTTTTTGGCTAAACAAGATTAGGATAATGTAATCCCGTAAATGTCGTTCCATTTAGTGTTATACCATAAACTCAGCCTAACAATCTTCACCCAATGGGGGACATAAGGGATTACTTACAACATTTCTTACAAGTACAAATACAAAATAAGAAGGTCTTCATCGGCTCTTCAAGCGCTGAGGATTACTGCGTTGACGCTCTTTGTCTTCATCTTGCTACCTCGGCCTTGAGAACTTTATCTTCACTTGTAGGCAAATGATGTAACTATGCATAAATGATTAACTTCCCCCCCAATTCATGCTGCATGTCTTTTAGCGTTCCTGTACCACTTCTTTTTGGCGAAGTTTCTGGAATCGCTTCCCCCCAAACTGACAACCGTCTTCAGCAATTCAAACTTTGATGTAGATAAAACAAGTCTTTTTCCTAACTTTTGCATTTTGAGTACGCCCGAATTTGTAGTGACACAGTAAACCACACCAAGCATTCTGAGTAGTTAAATATCACGGTTACACTCAATGCGAAGCTCCGTTCGGGGGAACATGCAAAAATCATCAGGTATTCTCACATATTAGGCTACTTAGCACTGCTTGGTGTGGTTTACTGTTATCTACCAAATTCCGCCTGCGTTACTCAAATGGTCAAAAGTTAGCAAGACTTGTTCTACATCAAGTTTCGAATCTGCTGAAGACGGTTGTCAGTTTGGGGGGGAAGCGAATTCAGAAACTTTCGCCAAAAGAAGTGTACGAGGAAGCCGCTAAAGACATGCAGCATGAATTGGGGGGAAGTTAATCCATTTCATGCATATTACATCATTTGCCTACAAGTGAAGATAAAGTTCTCAAGCCGAGGTACAAGATGAAGACAAAGAGCGTCAACTGCAGTAATCCTCAGCGCTTGAAGAGCCGATGAAGACCCTTCTTTTTTTGTATTTGTACTTGTAGGAAATGTTGTAAGTAATCCCTTATGTCGCCCCATTGGGTGAAGATTGTTAGGACCTGAGTTTATGGTCCTAACACGTAAATGGAACGACATTTACGGGATTACATTATCTATCTTGTTTAGCCAAAACACACGGACTAGTTATGTAATATTGTCATAGTTGTGAGTGTGTTAGGCTTTATATACCCCTCCATACTTCCATGGAGGGGTGAGACTTTGTGTAATTTCCTTTCACTTTTCATTATCAATAAAACACACACTAGTTTCCCTTCTCTCTCTACTTTCTCTCACTAACAATGGAGGTTGGTATGTGCTATTTTACACATACTTTTGACCTTAGTTTAAGTGTGTTTAAGACCAAAAACTAACGTGAAACGCCAAAGATATCTTGTTTTTGTGTTTGTGATCGTGCAGGGACGGATATTGCATAAATAGCACAAAAGTCAACCAAAAAGCCCAAAACGAACACAAGATGTGGAAAAGTGTCACAAAGCCGAGTCAATGATGAAATCTACTCAAGGAAAGCCCGTGGCGACAAAGTTATTTCCTAAAGGCTCGAGAAAACGAAAGAGATGCTTAATAAACTTTAGAAGCTCTTGGCCTATAAATAGAAGCTTAAGCCTCATTGTGAAGGTTGGTTAGACATAGGTTAGTCTAGGTTAGATTTTAGAGGGTTGGACCTCTTAGGAGCAGTGTATTTTTATTTCATGTATTAGTGTAGATTTATTTTCAATGCAAGCTTTTATTTTTGATGTCTTAAATCTTTCTTAGCTTATTTTCGTGTCTTAAATCTTTCCTTTAATCTTTACAAGCTTTTCTTTTAATCTTCTCTACAAGCTTTTATTATTTTCTTTGTCAACTTTGCATGTTTTTAGTTTCAAGTGATAAGATTTACAAATAAGCTAGGCTTCCAAAAGAAGTCGTGGCTTGTTTGCTTATTTTTGAGCTTATTTTACTGTCTTTACGTTTTATTTATCAAGTTTTTATAAGCCTTATTTATTTTATTTATTTATTTTTATGAAATTTGTGTCACGTTAATTTTAGGGTTTAGTAGCGAGTTTGTTTTTTTTATTTAGTTAGCGAGTTTAGTTTTTTTGTAATAGCGAGTATAGAACAAAGAAAATACATAGCGAGTATTAGCTTGGTCAAACTAACATAGCTAGTTCGTAAAGTCAACTATTTAGGTAGCGAGTTTGGAATAGACAGTAGCGAGTATGAAATGGCAAAATACATAGCGAGTTTGATTTAGTCAAAAAATGGCATAGCGAGTATAAAAAGTCAACCAAGTGCCTAGCGAGTATAGATAGTCAACAAAATAGTAGCGAGTTTGGAAAAATATGTATAGCGAGTTTGAATTTTTTTATTTAGGTAGCGAGTATTATTTTTTACATAGCGAGTTTCGTTTTTATTGTGTCAACTTTATTTTTAGTCCAAGTTTATTTTGAGTCGTGTCTTGTTTTCTCTTCTTCTTTTCTTATTTCTTTTTCAAGTCGAGTTAGACTTTTATTTACTCCATCGTTTTATCGAGTGGAGTTTTGTTTGGTTCATTCCTAAACGAAACTCTGCCGAAATTTCTTTTAATCTTTTTAACTTAGCTTATTTTTATTTTCACTTGTTTTATTTTCTTTTAATCGTTTACTTTATTTTTCTTTTATTAATTAAATTTAAAAAACAAAAACATTTTACGTTTTAATATTTACAAGTCTTTTATTTTCTTTATCGCTTTAAGTTTTTAATATGAGTCTCGAGTAGTTTTAAATCGTGTTTGCTTAGTCACTCGAGTTTGTGAGTTTAGTGAGAGTGTTAAACGTTTGTGATAAGTAATCGAAAGATTGCTTAGACGTGTGAGTTAATTATTCGAAGACGAAATCTTTGAACGATTAATTCACTCGTCTTGAGTTAATATCTTTTCAAAAGATTAATCAACAACTAATCTCGAGAAAGGAGAATAACTCGTTGCAAACTTTTACCTCAAGCTTAATGAACTTATTCGCGTCGCTTTGCAAACACATTGTCTTTTAAATTCATTTACCGTTTTATTTACTTATCGCTTTCATTTACCGCTTTCTTTAGTCATTTTATTCATGCAACTTTACTTGTTTTCTTATTTCATGTCGTTTTACCGCTTTCCTTTACTTTAATTTGTCATTGTAGTATAGACAAACAAAAACCTTCTTTTAAACCTTATTCATCACACATAGCTCACGGTCTTGAGTGACGAGATCCATATTCAACCCTCGTTGGGACAACGATCCTCGTGGTTTACAAGCTTGCTCTTTGCTCCCGCGACACATCAATTTTTGGCGCCGCTGCCGGGGAGCGGTTGATAAGATTGAGTTATTCGATCGTTTGAGTAATGTGTTTTGGAGACCCTTCTTTCGAGAAGTTAAAGCTTTTGTAAATATTTTCAAAATATAAAAACACAAAAATATTTTCTCTTCCAATTTGTTTTCACTTTTGATTTCACTTTTCTATAATCAAAAATCCAAAAAGATTTTCCTTTTCAAAATTTGTTTTCACTTTTAACTTTTCATATTCAAAATATAAAATCCAAAAATATTCTCCTATTCTTCATATCATGGCAGGTACACGTTCTGTGGAGGAGTTACTCAGAATTCCTGTACGTCTTGAGAAGGCCATCGTCATTCCACCGGTTCTGGCAGATGAATATCAAATCAACGTCGAGTTACTTGAATTCATTGATCCTTTCTTTGGTTCCGAAAACGATGATCCTTACTCCCACATCAACAGATTTTAAATAACCTGTTAAAATGGAAATACTACAAGAAACCTCGCGTAAAATCGGCGGCATTATTCATATATATATAGACGTTTAACCTAGAAAGCAAGTAAGATATAATGCTTGTGGAATGAATTTTCTACAGGTTTCCTGGAATTTATAAGATGAGATTTTAACAAACATACAAGTTCCTTTAGAAAACTTAATCAACAAATAAATTCCAGATTTTTACACCTGACGCCGTCAGGTATTAACTCCTGACGCCGTCAGAGTGGTCTGACATAAAGTGTTAGTTGTGTTTCCGGAAAATTTCTTGGAAAACCTATGTCTTAATTCCTGGAAATTCTACAGAAAATCATTATGACTCGATACAAGCATTTGACTCTAACAATTACAAGTATGTATGCTTATTATTTATTGTTGTGATTCATGTTTTGATATGTTCTTTTAAACTTATTTAGATTTCCCTTACACTTAAATTTTGCAAAATACCTTTATATGTGATCAAGACGAAGTTAAAAACAAAATAAAGCATTTTTACAATCAAGTTAAATCATGAATCTCAAACAATAACAATAAACATGCATACGGAAACAAATAAAACATAAAAACAAACAAGGATAGGCATGGGGTGCCTCCCACGAAGCGCTTTTCTTTATTAAAGAGTCTTGCAGCTAGACTCGAGGCCTTGCCTCGTTACGTGACCTCTTGTCCGGTTGTGTACTCCGGACCTAACTCTAGACACTCCTTGTAGAATCCCATTATTTTTCTCATGACGTAGTCTACTCCTCTACGCTTATCCTCTTCATTCCTATAGTAGACCGCTTGCTTATGTTCTTTCTCCAGGTTTGATAAAAGCCGGAATTGCTCTATCTTATATGGCATTTGGTAAGCTATTTCCTCGGTCCCTTCCTTGAATTTAACTATCCCTAGGGATGGGTCATAACTCATCTTAGAGGCCTCAACAAATGGTTTCCCAAACACTACTTGAGTTAGGCAATCATCAATTACCGGTCGAATATCCTCAACTATCACAAAATCGGTGATATAGGTGAAGTTGCCTACGAATACATGAAGTCCCTTGACCCTACCCACAAAATTACTTATATATCGGGTATTCGGCAACATCCTAAATCCTAGTGGGTCTCTTTTTATCAAGTTGTAGTAGGCTCTACTCATGATGTTTATGGGGGATTTAGGGTCTATGTACGCTTTCCATGCATGAAGATGCCCTATGTTGCATGGTATGTTGAGGTTAGATGGGTCACCTGCTTTGATAATTGGATTACCTAGGAAGTGTGGTGTCTCGGGGCTATCAAACAAGTCCTTATGGTATTCCTTCTCTTCGCTAGTGGGCCACCTATTGAAGTATTCAACTTCACTTTCTACGTCATCTACCTCCTTTTTCTCACTCGCCTCGGATTCTACGATCTCAACCTTAGGGTCACTATCGTTCTTATTTTCATCATCCTCTTCCCTAATAATTGGCTTAATAGTGACAACGTTGACAAAGTGGACATTCTTGGATGATGACGGGTCCTTAGTGGGAGGTCCGCTAGTTGTGCTTCTAGTGTCCTTATTCGAGGGTGTCAACACTTGGTTGGTGAGGGCTTTCAACAAGTTGTCGATTTTATTGGTCATCTCGCTTTGTTGTTGTTTGAAATCGGCTTCAAACCTAGACAATCGAGCTTCTTGAGACGCCATAAAATCGGACATCAATCCTTCAAAATCGTGGGAAGGATTGTTGTTGGAGTTGCGGTTTGGGGGTGCACCGCTTGATTGGAAACGGTTAGGTGGGTTGGAAGAGTTGCCTTGAGGTTGTTTCCACCTAAAGTTCGGGTGACTTCTCCAAGAGGGGTTGTATGAGTCACCGTATGTGTTTTGCTCGGGCTTGAAAGTGTACCACTTATCTCCCGCTCCGTCGGTACGCGAGGATGCGTAGTCCGCAAAAGCTTGTTCGGGGAGTTCCTTGCAATCGCGAGTGTCGTGGGGACCTCTACACAATTCACAAGAAGAAGTGATTTTGTTCACTTGGCTTGAAGGTTTAGGAGCTTCGTAGGATTTCATTAGATACTTGACTTGGTCTTCAAGTTCCATGATCCTACGGTCGGAAGTGCTTGAGTTATTCGAAGGCAAGGATATTGCCTTGACCGTTTTGTTCAAATCACGGGGATCGTTCCAACTTTCGTTGTCATAGAGAGCAAGCTCGTCTATGAGTTCCCATGATTCCTCCGCACTTTTATCACGTAGCTTACCACCGGCCGCTTGGTCAATGGTTCGCTTTGTGGAGGGGTTGACGTGGTCATAGAATATTTGGACTTGGAGCCAAAGTTCTATGCCATGATGAGGGACTTTGTGAAGTAGGTCTTTGAATCGGCTCCATGCCTCATAGAGAGTTTCGCCTTGATGTTGTTGGAACATCAAGATGTCGCTCCTAAGTTTGCTAGTTCTCCCCGGTGGGAAAAATTGGGCAAGGAAGAGAGTGGTTAGGTCGTCCCAAGTGGTGATGGATCCTGCGGGTAAGCGCTCAAGCCATTGACTAGCTTGGTCACGTAGAGAGAATTGGAATAGGCGTAGTCGGGTGGTCTCTCGGGTGTCAACACTAAGGTCTATGGAATCTACGATTTTGAGGAAATCCTTAAGGTGTTGATTTGGGTCTTCGGAACGAAGCCCATGGAATGCGCATCCGCTTTGCACCAACCGGATGGTGTCGGATCTCAAGGGTGTCACATTGGCTCCTTGGTTGAGCTCAATGGTGTTTCGATAGCCTTGGTGGCTAGGTCGGGAGTACTCTCCTAAGGTGCGGGCTCTAGGAGGTGGGTTTGGTTGAATTGGGTTGTTGGGATCAAGGATATTACCACCTTCCATGATGGCGGATGGTAATGGTTACGAACACAAGCACGAAGAATGAGATAGACTAAAGAGATCCTAGAAAAATAAAACAAAATCTCACTAGAAAGGAGTCTAGTGAGTAGACCTATCTAAGAATAAAAATTAACCTAAACAATAACTATTCCCCGGCAGCGGCGCCAAAAACTTGATGCGCGTGGATTGCAACACGCACTACGTTTTACCTCTCGAGGGATCTCGAGAAGCTTGCAATCCCCACCAGGCAGTGTACCTGACCGATGTAGTATAGTGTAGTGGCAAGTACCGGGGGATTGATCGTTCTCTCGCAGGGAATAGTGTTCGTTAGGCTAAAGGCTACTCTAATCTAGGTCTAAGGGTGGAGGAAGATTCTTTTTGTATTTTTATATTTTATGAAAGCAGTAAAATCTCTGGTTTTGGAGGATAGGGCGGAATTAGTTGCTAGTCAACTAACCCAAGTTATCTACTTCTAAGCTACTTATATTTTTGTATTTTTTTGGTTTTGAGAAAATCAGTGGTGGAGAATAGTGTTTACTTAGATTTCATTACTCCCTAACTATCTTTTACCATGTAATTAGTATGTTGAGTTTGCGTGGATGACGGGTGTATTCCTAACAAGTCGTAGGGAGTGCGTTCAATTCCCTAACTCTATAAGTTCCTACCTCACTCTATGACGATACGTCAAGCATCCTATCATGAGCTCACCGATAGCAACCTATGCATGAAATACTACCTTAAAATCGATAACGCACATACGATTCACGTTTCTAAAGACGTTCAAGCTTGTTACCGTATAGGAGATTAGCCAGTTTTCTCTAGTCTAACGTAGATGAAACATTCACCCAAATACAATCACAACATACACATCACATGATAATCAATAGTTAGGTTTCATTAGATCTAAGCAAACACAAAGTAAATTAGCCTAGCATGTTGAAAGAAAGACAAGCACAAGCATAAATCACACAACACATAGACATATTGTATGAATAAAGACTTATCTTGGATTAAACATGCAAGTTAGAGGGGTTAGGATACCCTCTAAGGTCTGTAATACACGTACTAGGGTTTAACCCTAAAGTTCTCCACTCCAAAATTCGTCTAAAGTTCCACTAGGTTATATAAAATAAAGAAAAATCGTTCTATATATATAGAAAACGCGGGCTGACGGCGTCAGCCCAATAGGTGACGTCGTCAGCTCGGCGATTAGGGTTTCCTGACGGCCTTGATTGACGTGGTCATAATTGCTGGTTCCAGATCTGACGGCCTTGGTTGACGGCGTCACAATTTACACTACGAACTCTCTGGATCGTCACGAGTCTTTTTTCCACTTCTGGACTTCACTTGTTCCTGACGGCGTCACTTAGTAGAGTGTGACGGCGTCACCTTCAGTAATCTTCAAGGTCTTTTGAGTTTTTGTTGTTTTCCGCACTTTTTCACTCCGAAAACGCCCGAAAATGCTTCTTTTGTGATTTTCTCCTCAAAAGTACCTAAAATGAGAAAAGAAACGACTTTGGGTGAAATCCGATCAAATAATATACGAATTAGGACTCAAACGGACCCCTAAAAACGTAACATTTTTCGTCTCATCACCCATCATCCATCTAAAAAGAAATCAATGGTTGAGATTAAAAGCATTTAATATTTCTCCAATTTTTTATAATTTAAATATCTCTTAAACCGTTAATCGTTAAGCGAAAATAATTACACCATCGCGACGAGCATTTAATTATCTTTCTATAGATGGGCACTTTGATGTACTTTCGGCAAAAAAAAGCTCTTTTTTTCACGTTTTTTTTCGTGGCCGAAAAAATCATATGTGATATTACATATCACATATGATATATCACATGTGATATTACATATCACATGTATGTAATATCACATGTTATATTAGTGTAATATCACGTGTGATAGGTAATATCACATGTGATATTAATATATATATATATATATATATATATATATATATATATATATATATATATATATATATATATATATATATATATATATATATATATATATATATATATATATATATATATATATATTAAATACCATTTAAAACGTCTTCGTGTAGTGTAGTGGGCTACACGCAAATTTTTTGGCCTGCTACCTTCCGCCCAATCCATTTCCATGTTCGGCCCGTTGTACTTGATATAAGCATGAATTCCAGAACCATCGATATTCATCTTCATTTTTCTTCTCCATCCATGTCTTCTAGGTCACAACAATCACTCGACAAAGGGGCGTTGAGAATCTTCTACTTCCCGTACGATCCACAAAAACCGAACAGATGTCCACTATCAGTGGAATTTCTACAGAGGTTACAAAACCCTAATTTGTCTTACACGAAGTAAATTGGTAGCTGCATAATTAAAGGTATTTTTTGTCGAACTAAGGCATAAGTTTTTATGGTTTTTATTGTTATTATTGTTGTTGATTTAGTCCCTTTTAGTTGATATAGTTTTTGTTATTACAAAGTTTGGTGTCATTTGATGGCTGCCAGTTTTCTTTTATGATTATGGTGGGAGTCAGTTGGTTTGGTTCTTTATTAGTGTTCTCATTAAGTTATACCTTCGTTTTCGTTGGATTTGATTATGATATAGTGTTTAGGGTTTTGACTGGAAACTTACTGCCACAGCTTATTGGCTTATTTAATTTTGCTTATGGCTTAGGGTGGTTTTGTTGTTTTTTAGGGGGTATTTGGATGAATTTATTTTCCAACTTATGAGTTTATTTGATTTTGATTATGGTTTTGGATGATTTTGTAGGTTATTTATTTTGCTTACTGTTCAGTTTAGCTATATCCCATCTTTATCTACAAATATGTTACAAAAGGCAGGTACGTTTTTTGTAGAATTTTTTTTGGGTAAAGGTTTCAGTAATTTTGGAATTCGCTCTTATGTTACAGGAATTCGGGTTACGGTTATGGTTTTAGAGTTCTTCTAAAAAGGAGTCATGATAGATAGGGCAAGTGAGTTTGTTTCAGTGGGAGGGTTGGGGGCCGGTGGGGGGGAGGGATTATGGTCATTGTGCGGCTGTGGAAAGGAAGCAGTGTCACAACAATAACTATGTATGTAATCCACAGGATATAATCCACAGTCAAAATTTTTTTTTGGTTTGATCGGCTTTTCATTTTTTTCCGTAATCCACAGGCACATCAAAATCTGATCTTGAGGGTTTCGTTGATGTTTGAAGAGTTGTTTATCAACAACAAAAAAAGGTTTGTAAAACCTAATTCCCGTATCTTTTTGGTTAAAGGTTATGGGTGAAGATGCGTTCGAATGTTTGTTTTAATTATACCTTCATTTTTTTGTGTCAGGGACAGGATGTGCTGCCACAAAGTGAGCCGATGTATTTTTTAGACTTTTTTTTAGATTTGGTAACCGAGAGACGGAAATTTTATTTAAAAGTTCATGTTAATACTTTTGTAACTTTATTTGTAAGATATTCGTTTGATTTTACAGGTGATTCAAATGAATGTAGAAGAGTCAGCCCGAGGTGAAGTCAAGATTATTGATTTTGGTGTTAGTGCAATCCTCGCAAGCACTTCTGGATTGGCTAATACATTCGTCGGCATGTATAAATATATGTCCGTAAGTAATCCTTTAACCACATGATAATTATATGTTTAGTAGCATAGCTGTTAAGGTTTTACTTAGAAGTGGCAAAATCGTCAAAACCGGTTCAGGCCATACTGTGTAGTTTATATACTGGTCAGGTTAAATTGGAACACTTTTGAACAAAATGTAGTATATCATATACTCCGTTATGAATTTAAAAATCTCTTTAGCACGAATTTATGTTGATATAATTTGGTTTTTGTTCATATGCTTTCAGCCAGAAAGAATTATTGGAGGCAACTACGGTTATAAAAGTGATAGACCTCAGGTTTAGTTTTACTTGAATGTGCGACTGGTCATTTTCCATACTCTCCGCCACAACCAGGTGAAGGATGGGTCAATGTTTACGAGCTTATGGAATGATAAGGTGAAGGTCCGTGGACCTTATCTTGCAGATGGCTGGTCATTTTCCAACACAATCACGGCTTGACAGGTATGTGTACCCATCTGGTCATTTTGCAGCCATCCTATCTTGCACCAAAACCGTTTCTTCCATTCCCGAACCTTATCTTGCAGCCATCTGGTCACTTTCCAACACAGTGACGGCTTCACATGTATGTGTACCCAGTTTCAAATGTCTCTTTGTTGAAACTGTCCGCCAACGTTATCCACACCCTTGAACACCATTTTCGATATCCAATTTTACAGGCGCACAAAGCATAGCGAGACGTCGTTTGATAGCGGACGATAGTCTAGGGACCTTGCAACATACGGCCCTGCAATGTTAGTACCATCACTGTTTTCACTAAAGTTTATCAATTCATATTATCCCAAACACTTCTTAAACTTCTTTGTAAATATTCACTACCTGGGTTTTTTTTTCATGTTATTGAACAAAACGAAGATGTAATTTGAACCACATATTTACTGATCCGTTTATTTGATTGATAATGCAGCCACACCGACTGTGCAAAGTGACTCACTTCCTTGACATTGTCCATTTTCCTGGCCCAATGCAAACATCTCACTCCTGTCCAACTAATTCTCAGTGAGTAAATCGACATGAAGCTAAAATGATTCAGATGTGCCTAAGAGGTATTTCCTGTTCTTGGTCAAAAAACTCTCTCGATGACTGTATACCATTAAATTTGGGACGGTTGACTTGATATACAATTTAAGAACAAAATTTTCTGACTATTAGATAATCATAATCTGGTTTCAAGTTATTACCATAAATAGGAGACATAATGGAGAATATTTGGTCTCAATTTTTAATCATAAGTTTGGCCTCAGTAATCATAGTGGGAATCCCATGGTTTTATTGATTATGCAAATTTTTAATAGTCTTATTCGTTATGTGCTTTTCGATATGCCATTTTAAGGGTCTCATTGTTATTATGATATATTTCCAGGTTAGCCATCGGCAGTAACAACGGATTCAAGTTAGTAGGATCCATGAAGTGGGCTACTATGCTTTTGTCGGTATAACTAGACGTAAGTAGACGGAAACGGGTATCGTAAGGTGCTTTGGCATACTAATAGGAAAGAATTTGTAAGGTGCTTTGGCAACCATCCTGTAGAACCAGAAACACCATCATTTCAATTGTATACAAACTTCAAATTGTAGTGGATACTATTTGATATAAATTGTATATTTGCTTTACTTATACTGCGTGCAATGATCGATGATTCTCAAGTTTGACATCTTAGTTCACTGTAACAACGACAAAATAAAATCAACATGTCACATAATTTTTAGTACTAAGTAGATTAAAAATCAAAATTCCAAAAAAAGAAAGTTGTTATCTATTTTACTTACAAACAAAAGGAAATCCAACTTCGACCTAACGCAAACTTTTTACATCAATATTTCCATGTTAAAATCTTACTTAAATTCTCCGGCAACTACAACGCGCCGCCGCAACGCAGCGGCCCGGGCCATACTCGTTAGTGTAATATCACATGTGATATGTAATATCATATGTGATTTTTTCGGCCACGAAAAAAACGTGAAAAAAACGAAAAAAAATGTCGAAAATATATCAAAGTGTCTATTTATAGAAAGATAATTAAATGTTCGTCATAACGGTATATTTTTTTTTCGCTTAACGATTAACGGTTTGAAAGATTTTCACATTTGAAAAAAAAAAAATGATTTAAGTGGGTTTTTTAAATTGTTGGGATTAATCTCATCCATTAGATCAAATAAAGATGGAGGGAAGATGGATGGTGGAGATTAGTCCCTTGGAATGTAAAAAAAGTTTGTTCCTCAAATGATCTTATATCAAAACATATATAAATTCCTAAAAAAACATTTATAGACAAACTTAAAACTAAAAAATTGTTGGTATTAGGGTCATGATAATTAAACAATTTTTCGGATAAATTAGTGAATCGTGTATAGAGCTCACTTTCCTAATACAATATTTCGATCCTATTGTGCCTCGGGTTACACGAAATTCTATTGAGATAAGATAAGAACGAACACTCTAATTTAAGGGGAAAAAAAGAGAAAAAAAACATTGATTACTTTGTTGTATTTGTAGTTGATATAAAGACCAAATTATGTTTACATATATATAAACTAAATGGTAGTTGTAGGAAAACGGTGTGACTCTTGGTGAAAAGTAACAACACTTCCTTTAATTATTTCCAGCAACAGTTTGTAACAGAAAAACTGTCGCTAACCGCTACAATTAAATAGATGTGTATGGACAATTTAGTGACTACATAAATTCTGTCACTATATGCCCCTTGACTTATGTACACAACCATCACCATTATTTGTACCTTAAATCAAGTTAATAGTTTATACATGCGTGCACTCTACACCTTCAAACTCGTATTATAACTTAATTTGAAATCTATTTGGTCTCGGTAAATCACCATTACACATAAAATAATTGATTATGACACTAAAATCACCAACAAGAATAACCAAAAATTCACAAACATAAACATGAGAGGTAATGTTTGAGTTTTTGTGGGTGAAAAGAAAAATGAGCTCATCTTATGTGAGACCTCTAATTTGTTACAAATAAATTTTCTCTCACAAAAACTTAAACATACATACAAAGGGACTAATCTCCATCATCCATCTTCCCTCCATCTTTATTTGATCTAATGGATAAGATTAATCCCAACAATTTAAAAAACCCATTTTCATCATTTTTTTTTGTCAAATATTAATATCTTTCAAACCGTTAATCGTTAAGCGAAAAAAAATATACCGTTACGACGAGCATTTAATTATCTTTCTATAGATAGGCACTTTGATATATTTTCAACAATTTTTTTTTTCGTTTTTTTCACGTTTTTTTGTGGCCGAAAAAATCATATATGATATGTGATTTTTTCGGCCATGAAAAAAAACGTGAAAAAAACGATTTTTTTTGTCGAAAGTGTATCAAAGTGCCCGTCTATAGAAAGATAATTAAATGCTCGTCGCGATGGTGTAATTATTTTCGCTTAACGATTAACGGTTTAAGAGATATTTAAATTATAAAAAGTGTGTGAAATATTAAAATGCTTTTAATCTCAACAATTGATTTCTTTTTAAATGGATGGTGGGGATGAGTTCCTTGGTATGTAAGAAAAGTTTGGTATTTAATATAACTCTCCTCTAAAATATATATATATATATATATATATATATATATATATATATATATATA
>LBNU01006210.1:23686-63959 GCA_014162995.1 Artemisia annua | reverse complement strand
GCATCCTAGCTTATTTTGTATCATTTTACTAAATGTCTCAAATTTTTCAAAAGCTTCGGTTTTATCACTTAGGAACCTAGTCCACCTGTATATTGAATAGTCATCTACTATAACTAAGGTGTAGCGGTTGCCACCGTAGCTCCGCACCGCGGATGGACGGAAGAGGTCCATGTGAAGTAGTTCTAAGCATCTAGTAGTGGATACTATATTTTTAGCATTGTGACTAGCATGTGCTTGTTTTCCTATTTTACAAGCGTCACAGAAATGTTGATTATATTTTAGACTAGGCAAGTTTCTAACTAGTTCCTTAGATACTAACGATTGTATTTGTTGCATGTTTGCATGACCTAATCTCCTATGCCACAAAGTGGAGTTTTCATCTAAAGCAGCTAGGCATATCCTATCTTCCGATTTATCTCCTAGTTTCATAACGTATACGCCTCCTTTCCTAATTCCTCTACCTATAACCTTATCATCCTTGATAATTACACTATTCTTATCGGTAAAAGTAACCCTACACTTATTGTCACATATTTGACCTATACTAAGCAAATTATATCTTAAGTTATCTACATGTTCAACATTTTCAATAGTTAGGGAGTCTTGAGAGATCGTACCTTTGCCTATGATTTTTCCACGACGATCACTACCAAAAATGACGTTACCTCCATTGTATGCTTTGTATGTGGAAAATAACTTGCGATTCCCCGTCATGTGTCTTGAGCATCCGCTATCCTTTACCCATTCATCGGGCTCCAAATTAATTCCTAGGCATATTTCATTTGATGCTTGTGCGACGAAACATTCTTGTTTAGCCTTTTTGTCTTCATCATCAAGTCTTTTCCTTCTGGTTGTTCTCCTTTTATCTTGTGCTCTTTGTCGCTTTTTAATAAGTCTTTTGAATTCTTTAACAACCTTTGCATATTCTTCGTCTTCACTTTCGGAACTAGAATCGTCATCGTCACTTAGTTCTTTCTTGGTCGTCATCTCTATACAATCTTCTTGTTCACTCTTGTCATGACTCATGTTGTTTTCGGTATCATTACCTTCACACAAAAGATTTGAACTAGTAGCACTTGTACTCATTTCAACTAAATATTTGTCTACTATACTTTCTTTTGCTACTATCTTATGTGCAAGTTTTTCTTTGGCTTGACATTCTTCTTGATGAAATTTTGAAAGACTTTTCCACATGTCGTTTGCCGTTTGACAAAAAAATATTCTTTCATACTCAACTCTTGGTAGAGCTTTGTATATAATAAATTTTGCCAAGTTATTTTGTTTTTCAAAAATAGTTTTTATTGATTGAACATCACCAATTGAAATGACATGCCACAGATCATAGTCTATTGATTTCACATAACTTTCGAATCGATTTTTCCATTCAAGAAAACTTACATTTTCAAGAAATGGTGGTTCGAAAATAATTTTCCCTTCTAAAGATTTTTCCATTTCCATAGATCGATTTCAAGTTTTAAAATACAATATATTTTAAAAATCTTGTTTGACGTGGCTCTTGATACCAATTGTGGAAAACTAGAAGGGGGGTTGAATACTTTTACGTCCTTTTAATTTATAAAAAATTTGGTTTTGAAAACTTTGATTCTAGCTTTATGCGATCTCAACTTACTTACACAATTATAAACAACTATATCTACAAGAGTATATAATAACAAATAAGTAAGTAAGTAAGTAACAAAGGATAGAGATAGAAAGATAGCACCGCGAGACAAAGGATTTATAGTGGTTCGGCTACGAATCTCCTCTTCGTCCTACTCCACTCCCCGAGCACCTAACTCGAGAGTTTTCTTCACTATGTCAACAAGCTCCTTTATGGCGGAGAAACCTTACACAACTTTTGCTTACACCAATTAACGACACTAAGCTAAATGTCGGGTTCTAATATTAGCTAGAACCAATCTCACACCACTACACAACTTAGCACAACTCCTACACAACTTGTACACACCACAACTACTACACACCTTCACTACTTCACTACTTCACTACTTCACTACTTCTTGCTCTTCACAACTCTACTTCTTATTCACTACTTCTACTCACAACTAACACACCTAGATCTATCTAATTACAAGCCTTCTACACCTTTACAAGTAATATACACAACTACTAGACAATATACACAAATATACAATACTTCTTAACTTGATTGTTGAAGGAGTATTCTTCTTTTGCACTTTGATAGATGAGGGATTGAATCACTTGAAACAAAGACTTATAATCTTATGATCAAAGGATTTAGAAGGATGTTTAGAAAGGATTTGGACTGAAAATATTCATGCAAAAGGTGAGGAAAAATACCAGGTTTGAGCAGGTATTAATAGGCAAAGATTTCTGACAACAGGAGCGTGATGACCCCCTTAAATGGTAGCCGGCCCCCTTAAAATTAAGGGGGCCGCCCTCCTGTAACGTCCAGAAAACTTTATTTTTTCTAGGGAAAGTTTATTTGGTGAAAAACTAACTGATTTAGGTTAAAAATTTGAATTCATATATTTATTATGAATTAAACATTTTCCTTTAATACCAAAAATGTTTTTCAAAGATATATAAGATGTTTATATAATTTTATAAACTTTGTAATGTTTAAATAAAAATCCCTTTGATCATAAAATGTATTAGACATTTGTTTATTCATACCTTAAGTGATATTGTTGGATAATATGATATTTGTAACTAAATACTTGTTTACGTATTAATTTTACGTTTAATGTTTTTACATTTTGTGATCGTCAAAACATAGGGATATCGAAAAATATTAATAACGTTTTTATGCATTATTTATATCAACAATATAGTAGTTTAAAGTGAACCTTATACGTAACTTTGATATTTAAAAAATGTTATCATTTTTTTGGTAATTTTTTTACCAAAAATTATTCATAAAAAAAATGATATTTTATATTTTTGAAAATAACTATTTGTGTTTAGTGATATTTTTTTGTTACTATTAAATTTAAATGATTTTTTGATTTGAGTATAAAATATTAATGATTTTTGTAGAATGGTATAGATGTTTGATTTCTAATAAAAAAAATAACTTATTTTGTTAAGTTCTCTCTATATAAACTTCAAGAGAATCATTAGAGTAAAATAAACTTTGTAATGTTTTTGAGACCAAATACTAAATTTAGTGACTTTAGTTTGAATTTTATCACTTTTTGGTGATGCAAGTAAGAGTTTACACTGCTAATATTTGATATACAGTCATTGATATCCATGCAATGCATTCATACTATGACATTTAGATGAATACTAAAATGCTTGAAGTTGTTTTTAATCCAAAAACATCTATCATCATATACACAATAAAAAAGAATTAATAATGGATTAACATACATCAAGGCAACTTGTTTTTAATAACAGCAAAAAAAAGAAGAAAAAAAATATAATATTCTTAATGATAATTTGGGATTGATTGTTTCTGTTTAAACTTCGCAACTTACATAAAATAATAGAACCAAAAACGATACCTATTACAGTTAGTTGCATGTGGGTGCTAATTTAGCAGCATTGGTTCGTTGTACAAGCCCATGTAAAATAATCCCTCTACTCCAACAATCTCAAGATCCTTGATTTTTTGTGAACATGGGTCGTAAATATGAAGCGATGAACTTATTCCATAGTCCACCTGAGGTTCAAATATAGCTTCACCACTTTTTCTAAACCCCAATATCCTATATACATTTGCATCAATTGTGTATAGCTTTCTGAAAGACAAATCATCCTCCAATAGCCATAAACCATATCGAAGTGATTCCTCAACCATAATGCATCCACATACAATCAGAGACGCCCTTAGTTTAGAAACAGACAAGCGAAAAGAAGCAAATATTTCGTTTGTTAAGCTATCTGGTAAGTCTATTTCTCTGAACTCTTTAGTAATCAAATCAAATGCGACAAGCATATTTTTTTTATAGTCATTATCAAATTCATATGTAGCCCAATAAATCAATCTATCTAAAACTACATAAGATGAGTCATTAATTTTAATTGTTCCACGAGGAAAATTACCAGTTGGAATCACATTGCTCCAAACCCCTGTACTTAAAGTAAAAACTTCAACAAGCCAAAACATAGCATTTTTATCATGTGTTAATTTCACAACCGTAGGATCTAAAGTATCCGGACAAACTTCGAAAGCTAAAATAGGACAGTAATCACTACGAGTATAAGGAGAAACAATACAAATTGATTTTCGAATTGAAGGATTTGAAAAAAAAAACTGCCCATTTTTTATAAACTTTGTGGAAACCATACAAACACACTAAACCATGACTTACGCCAACAATTTTTGATATAGAAAATTTTTCTTCAATATTTGGAGAAACAACAAAAGATAGGGCAATGTTAAAAAGAGTTTCATTGTTATCATTGTCTACAAAAAAACGTACTTTTCCTCAAAAACATAACTATATTTTCTGTAGCATAGAATGTTACAGTAAACCGATTGTGTATGGCGGCTGGCATGAGCAATGACAAATTCAGAACTTTCGATAAAAGACTTCCATTGTTTCGAAACTGATTTGAATCGAATCAATGTCTTAACATCAGATACTTTTTTGATTATTTCTAATTGGATTTCAATTGGGATGTTGTCTGACATTTTTGTGGTTTTTTAAGGGTTTATATGACTATCAAGTCAAGACGATTGAATGAAATTGGGATTTTTGTTGATTGTTTGACTTTTTGACTCTTTGCCCATTTTTTAACATTTTTTTTGAACAAAAGCAGGCCGAAGCCCATAACTATCATCCTTAATTTATGGGATCTTGTCATTTTAACTTTCAAATTTAATATATTATAATTTCCATAACTATATTTTTGGGATTTCCATAACTATATTCAATATTATGATTTCCTTTTTTTTTCAAATCAGATTTTTTAATTAATATATTTGCATTTTCGTTGATATATATATATATATATATATATATATATATATATATATATATATATATATATATATATATATATATATATATATATATATATATATATATATATATATATATATTTATTTTTTTTAGGAACTCTTCAAGAATTTTAAAAGAAAAGAAAAATGATTAAGAAATATAAATGAAAATATATATATATATTAAACATAACTATCACCCTTAAAATAAAGATAATGATATTTTATTACATAAATACATGCATTAATATGAATAAAAACTTAATTATATAGGAGTACAATGTCTCGGAAAGTAAACAACAAATACATTAACCTAAATACAAATCTTGCAATTATGGAACAAGCACCCGTGCAATCCCTTTAACAAATATGCAACGAGCATCCGTGCAATTATGCATTAGAAAAACATTCCTTTGCAAAACTGTATGAGCTAAGAATTCATCATTGAACTTTACGCAGCTGGATGAATACATTCTGCTTCAGTAACACGTGTGTGTGAAGCTGTGAATATAATATATTCGGTAAAATATATAGGTTTCATTTTTTGTTAGACAAATATCATTGTCAACATTGAGTAACAAAAATAAGCATCTTTTTATATAGAAAAGAATAAATAAATAAATAAATAAAAATAATATAAAGATGCATTCCAATTTTTGTTAGAAAATTTTTTCTTACATATATTTTTGAAATGTAAGTGATCAAATTTATATACGAAGAAGGATGAGGTAGTTGTTAAAATTTATTACAATATTATTTAATAAACTGACAATGTGTAGTTGAGATTAAATTAAAAGCATTAAATTTTTAAAATTGATATTTATATTATAAAAAACGTAATAATAAAAAATAAATTTAAACTTTTAGAAAATTGACATTTAAGAATCACTCTTAAAATTCACTAACGTTAAACAACAATAGTTTGTGTGTCGAGGACATAATAGTTCTACATTAAGTTTAAGTTTAAAGGAATTACTGTGATATAAAACTTTGTTACTGTGATAAAACAAATTTATTATATTAAACAAGATTCTTTCAGATCGAAATAAATGTTTTAAATTAAATGTAACTTATAAATTGGATAATTGAATTAAAAGATGAAAATGTAATTCATTAATGTTATACAGTAATATTTTGTGTCTCGAGGACATCATTGAATGTTATAATACTTTGTCATAAAACTTTATGTCATATCATAGATATATATTTTTAATTATTAAATATTTCGATTTTAAAAACTGATTGACATATTAAAACATACACTCTGATGTATGAAATAAAACAAGTTTTTTTTTTATTCCCAATTAAATACTATAGTTTAAATTAAGTTTATATATTGAATAATTAAATTTATACATAGAGTAATATAAAATAACTTACTACGGATTATCATATTAAATTAAAATTTTACTTAATAAAATTTTAGACAATGTGTCTGACATGTATAAATAATTTTACTTAAATAAACAATTTTACTTAATAGAATTGATATAGGTTTTAAAGGTATATATGTTTGCATGTTTTAAATAGTATTTGACAAGTATAGGTGCACAGCTATACATCATGGCCCTCTGTAAAATAAATAAATGTCAACAGCTACTTTATGGTAAACAGCTAGTCATAAGAGTGCATTTTAAAAATAACAATTTAATATCGCAGTGAAATTTAATATCACAACCATAAGGTTAATATCACAGTTTAAATGTTCAAAATGTTTAGATGTTTGGTAAGTTCATTTTGGTGTTTAATTAAGTTTAATATCACACATAAGTATGATATATAAATGCTTACATTTTAAATAGGTTTTAAATGTTGTTGAATATGTTATTTGGTAAGTTAAAAAAACTTAAGTGTTCACACCACTCTTTGTTATAAATTTGATGAAAAGCACGCTATTTTAACAATAAATGCGATGAAAAACAGCCAAAGTACTTTAACTTAAAATAACAACCATAAGGCTGCATTTTAAAAATAACAATTTTAATATCGCAGTGAAATTTAATATCACAACCATAATCTTCATTAAAATCAAAATACAAATTTTCATCTATATTTAATTTAAGTAAATTTTCATCTACTTTTGATATCACAGTAATTTAAATTATATTTTAATTTGTAGTATAATTTCATTCTATTATGATATTTAAATTATGTTTAATATTAAAAATTTAAATTTAATATGACAGTCAGACAGTCATTTAAATTTAATTGTTGCAAAAAATTTTCACTAAACACAACTATTTATTTTGAAAAATATAAAATATTCCCCTTCACTCCATTCCAAAAAAACCCTAATCCACCATTACCAAATTAAATTCGCCTCCTTCTCCAAACCAAACCTTAATTAAATGGCATCATCCTCATCAACATCAACATCAATTCGAAGAGACATGGAATACTATATCAGAGCTACACATTGTTATTGCAAACCACCACTACCAGTTGTTGAACAAATTGCTTGGACACCTGGAAATCCGGGTAGAAGATTCTAAGCATGTCCTATTTATGTAGGTTCTTTAGCCATTATCTATATTTATTTCTTTTTGTTATATTTTCACAAGATAATGATCTTCTTAATTTCGTAGAACAAGCACATAAAATGTGCATTTTATGGGTTTACAGATGTTGAGTTACCAAATGAATTTTACAAAGATTTGTTCTTCAAGTTAAAGGAAGAAAACAAGAGATTGAAGAAAATCGAAAAGAATGCAGGTTCAACTGAAGTTGTTGATGTTTCCAACCAGTTGGAAACAATGAAGGAGGAAATGAGTTTTATGAACACAAAAGTGCAATTTTATGACAAAGTCTTTTTTCTCATAAGTTTCTTTGGTGTGTTAATTTCTTTTGTTATGGCAATTAGTTTAATGCAGTAATGAAATCCTATTTTGTTAAGTTTTGTTGGTGCGCATTTTCAACTTAATTCAATTTACAAACAAGGATACAAAAGAGTTGCACATTTTTGCAGTGCATAATTTCATTAGACATACATATACAAAAGAAAGGCACATCTTTTAGTTCACATTTGACCCATAGTTTTTGTGCAAACCATTAAGTCATAGATATACAAAAGAAAGTAACATATTTAGTTCTCATGAGACCCATAGTTTTGACCGAACATAAAGTAATAACATTCATAATTTACATACTTAAGTACATAACAGAAAACACAAATTAGTCCAAGGCACTTCTTTGGACAGTTTGTTTTTGAGTATACTTTGACCTCTTTCCCTTGGGCTTATGAAGTTGAACCTCCTCATTGGTTGTCCTGCTATATGCACATGATCTGCAATAGGAAAAAAAAATCACTACATACAATGATATAAAGTTTCAACTTTGATGCATATTAAGTTTTCTAAAATTAGTCAATTTTAGAAAACTTACTATTGAAAATGACAAAAGTAAATTAGTATGTTAATTTAAATTTTTATATTTAATTAAATAAATACAAGTAAATTTAATAGGCTTTTAAAATTACATTAAAATTTGGGCTTTTAAAATTATATTAAAATTAAAGAGAACAGTTATTTTATAATTATAATCTTGAAAGTTGAAATGGAATAAGATTCTAAAATATTTCTTAAATGTTCAACAAAATAATAAGATAATATCATAATAATATAACAAATGAATTACTTTAACTTAATTCTTAAAAATTCAATTAAATTGTTTAATTCTTAAATAATAAAAAAATAACAAAATCTAATAACTTAACTTTATTTTTTTAATGGACAATTTCTCGCATCATGATGACCAACTTTTTCATAAATTCTACACTTCCTTTCAGCATCATTAGCCATATCAACTTCTGATCTCTCTCCAAAGTTTGATTCCATTACATTCTCACTTGTTGAACACTTTTTTTCCATTTGATTTTTGATTTTTAATTTTATATCTGCATCAAAGAAAAATATAAAACATAAACATTATAATTTAACTAATCAAGAAAAATGTAAAGCCATTACCTTTTATAATTCAGATCAAGATGATATTGAAAAGTAACTTATGTAAAAAATGAATATTTAGATCTGTTTTTGTTTTTTTAGGGTTATTAATATTATTTTTTATTATCAATAGAGTTTTGTAGAAAGCCCAAATTATAAAAAAAAATTAAGTTTTTGTAAAGAAATTAAAAACCCAATAGAATGCAAACTTTTGGAAGCCCAAATGTTTTTATAAAGCCCAAGGATGTGAAATGTAAATTTTTATAAATACTTGTCAATAAATGAAATTTATTATAAAACAAATAATTGGAGTAACCTGTTAATAAATACTCTTTATAGCACAATAAGCATACGTGTCAATAAATCCCCCTTTTCTCACAATAACATATAATTGAAGTAACGCATCAGTAAACAAAAAATGGATTTACAAATCATTGTGTATAATGGTAAATCAAAGATAGATTCCACAATGTTTCAATCTGGTAATTTCTTACTCTTATTTTTTTACATTTTTTGTTTCTATCCTCTTTTATATCATGCTATGATGACTGAAAGATATAAACATTTATGTTCCCTTATTGTTGTTATATATCCCCTGATTGTTTTATATATTAACAAATCCTGATATTAAACATAAGAGATGTAAAGGGCACTAATGACGTGTCTGCAATAGGAAATGCCGGTGGTGTATGGAGTTGGATATGAGGCGGCGGATAAGGTGGTTGTTGATGGTGGTTGTTAGGGTTGATTTTGGATTTTATTTTGGTTTAAATGGGAATTCATTTATTTATGAGATTATGATTTGTTAGGTTTTGTAAGATTATTATTAGTGTTAGGTTTTGTTAGGTTTAAACAAGTATTTTTGACTTTTAGGAGACCAGACCCAATCAGGGAATATATAAAACAAGCAGGGAAGTCATTTTTTTTAATTATACTTTAATAATTTTATTTTATTTAATTTTTTCCAGCTGATAGTACAATGGAATTCAAAAAATAAGAAGACAAAATGACAAGGAAGAGAATACAGATAATGAGAAACATAGATACAAGTTTTAATCGAAGTAAAATGAAAACGGAATTAGCTATTCTAAAGAAAACGTCATTGGTTAGAAGATCTGAAAGGTTAAATCTTCAGAAAGGAAGAAATGATGTTATTTCAAAGAAAACATCAAGGAGAACTTCAGAAAGGTTAAGGAACGGAGTAAAATCCATTACTAGTGATACTCAAGTTGAAGATCAAGTTCGTGTTATAAATGAAAGTACACTAACAATAAGAACTAGGGGATCTCCTAGTCAACTTTTTTACCTTCTTTCTAATATGACACCACAACAACGTAATGTTGTGTCAAAAATGGGCTTTAGTTCTTTGCTTGGAATGAAGGTTTGTGTAATACCATCTAGGCTTGGGTTCAAAGCTGTTGATTTTTTTGACAAACATAGTATGAGTTTGAATTTGAAGTCTGGAAACATTAAAATCAATAGAGAGATAGTTAATGCTATTATGGGTTTTCCAATGGGCGAAGAGAAAATAAAGTATATTAAAAGAGTACTAACAAGCAACCCTACTATAATCTCTTGGAGAAATCAGTTTCATCGATATAAAAATTCGAAAGAGACGAATATTCGGGTTACTGAAGTTGTTAATATTATATTGGATAATGGTAACACAGATCGGATGTTCTTGTTAAACTTTTTTGTTGTGCTTTCAAGTTGTCTTTGTTTACCTGGGAGTGGTGTAGCTTGCCAAAAGATACTGTCATTTATTCCAGATTTTGATGATGATATCAAAAAACTGGATTGGTGTTCATATCTTTTAGACTGTTTGAAAGATAGTAAAAAAAAGTTGAACAAATATGACATAAGTGGTGCAAACTATTATTGTGGTCCTGTTACTTTTCTATCGGTATGAACTTTAGTTTTAGTTCATTTTTAAATTCTATATTTTACATTCTATTATGTATATATATAATTTTTTGAAGTTGTTGTATGCTGAAGCAATCTTGAAGCAACAAAAGAAAAAAAAGACAAGAAGGTCCTGCTATTGAATATTGGAATTCTGATTTGCTTTATGAAGTTCAGAAAGCAGACAGAATGTTAAATGAAGGTTATGATTAATATTGATTTTGAAATTTATATTTCAAATTAATTTTTAAAATTATGTTTTAAGTATGTTTTTGTTACATTTTTTCTTCATCTTGTAGATGAAGAAGCACTCGATGTGAATATTACGGGAAAGAAGGGTGTTAAAAGTTATGAAAGAAGTCATACTTATAGGAAAATTAAAGTTGCTTCGATGGTTTATTTTTAAAGCTTATAGTAGACTTTTTTTTAAACAATTTTATTAGTTGTTATTATATTTATTTTAAGTTTTACATTATTTTTTAATATTTTTTTAGGATGATTCAAATACACCTCAAAAAAATCATGATGAAAATGTACCTGGAAAAGCATCTGTTGATGAATGTTTAGATAAGGCTTCGGAAGAATTGTTCGTTTCACCCACAAACAAAAGACAAAGAATGTTTCGAGCAAGAAAAGCAAAGGAACTTCCAAATGGTGAAGGTCAAAAAGAAAATCCAATAATTGTTTAGTGAGGATGTTGTTTTATCTTGGTGGTTGTGTTTGTTTAAATATCCAACTTTGTGTGTTTTTATTTAATGTAAAACTTTGTGTGTTTAAATATCCAACTTTCTGTGTTTTTCATATGCGGAATCTGGATTCTGTTGCACTATTTGTTGTTAGAATGGAAAATTCAACATCTAGTAGTGGTGAATATGTATTTGAGCTTTACAAATGGTGTGCGATCGTCACTATAACAAGACGTGATGAAAGTTAAGATTATAGTTCACGAGAAACTGAACATCTAATAAAAAATTTTAGTAAGAGATTAAGCAAGCATATGAGACAATTGACTTTCCCTAATCAATTAGTCTTTTAAGAAACTGAAGATCTAGTAAATCAAAGACCAATACTACAACGGCAAAGATAAACATCTAATCAATTAGTCATTCTTCAAGTGTTTTTCAATTATTTTTATAAAATTCTACTCATACTTTAAATATATGTTGAAAAAACAAGTATAATTGTCACAAACAAACAATACGAAAAATTAACGAAAGCAAAAGAAATAATAGCTACAAAGTTACACAAAAACAGATCAAAAAGGAACTGAACTTTATTAAGGTTTTTTCAGTTGTTTTCCTTTCATGCTCCAAGAAGATTGTAACCTTAACCTGATGAATTTTTCTGTTTTCTGTTTCAAACGATGTTGTTTATGTTCTGCAGGAAGACTCAAAAACTCAATGGATTCAGAAATTATTTTTTTTCTATGTATATTTTCATCAGAAAGTAGCATTTTAGCAGCATATTTCCTTCTCAGTGTCTTGATTTGGCCTTGCTGTCCTTCACCTTCATTTCTGAATCCTGAATTCCATTCTTCAACTTTTTGACCATTGTAGGTTTCCATATGTCTCATGGCAAAAATTCCACAGTCATTTTCATTTCTTCTTGTTCTCCAAGCCATTTTTAATATACTTGGTTTACAGAATCTCATAATTTGAAATTTTGGATGATGCTTCTTTTTCAAATAATCACAAAAAAAGTTTATCTGAAAAAAACAAAAACACCAAATATTAAATGTTAATTAAAAATTGAATATCAAACAGTATATATATACTGTCAAATGCTCAAAAATGTTACATTATGTACAATGTGATTAAAATTGTCATGTCAATCTTAACCTAGACTATTATTATCCAAACTAATATAAATTTATATTAATTTTGCTAAAATATAAGAATGAAGTTAAACGATTAGATATTTAAAGTAATGAATGATTTTAATTTATAAAAATATTGGAAGACAGTAAACATGAATACTGACCAGAACAAATGGCAGCTTTCCGTACAATTTCTTTATCAGATCTATTTCAAAAATGTTAGAACCTTCGTCAGCTTCTGTATCTGATAATCTATTATCAATTATTTCAATGTTCTGATACTTTAGATTGAAACAAATGATGTAGTAATGCGAATCCCGAAGAATATTGAAAAAGACCTATATTGATATTTTAAAAATAAGTTATTCAAAATATAACATAGTTAACAATTATTAATAAACGGTACTATTTAAAAAACCAACTTACCAAATCCACATTTAACAAAGTAGCTACAGAATCATCCTCAAGGCATGCAGCTAAATACACGCTTTCTTCAAAACTTTCAAATCTTTAATCTTTTGATAAATCTTCATCAGTCATAGAAGCAGGCTGTAAAAATAAATAAATAAATAATATTAAAAATATTTTTTAAATATTAAAATTTTCTTATGTAAAGATATTAAAACATACCGTAACTTGCGTATTGCTGAACAATTTTGATTGTCCAGAATTAGATCTTCTGAATTCTTTGTAATTAAGTAAAATACACCACACATCTATTATATCAGAAAATATCCATTGTTCATAATAGAAAGATTCAAATTTTGTACGCTCTACTCCAATAGCAGAATCTTCAAATTGGAATATTATGTCCCTATATGTTATGTTGAAAACAACAAATTAGAATAAGACAAAAAAAAGTTTTGTGTGCTCATACTAAGTAGTGCATTACCTAAATAGGACATATTAGATAATCTTTAAAACTTACTTCTGGTTTTTGCTCATACTTAAGAGTGCATTAGCTGCATTAACTTCTTCTGTTGACGCTTGAATTTCAGCTGATTCTACAATGGTTTGATTTTCTTCTGGAGGTGTTAAAAGAGAAACAACTTCTACATTATTGATATTGGGTTTTTCTTCTGGAGGAGTCAAGTTAACTTTTTCTAATGATTCACATAGTGTTACTTCTTCAACTTGTTTTGAAGGTAAATCAAAACCCAAATCAAAAGATGGCATTGAATCAAATTCCCTTTGTTGCTGATTCAAATTAACTTTCTTTTTTACATTCTCTTCATTTTTCTTAAAAACTGATTCAGATCTAGAAGATTTCAGTATTGAATATTCTGGATTAAGCTTTGCTCGTTTTGCTGCATTTATTACACGATCCCATTCATCTATCAAACCTTCAACTTCTTTAGAGTTTGGATAGTTTGACAATCATTTCTTTAGCGAATCCTTCATTTCTATTATTAAATTTTCCAACACAAACAAGTTATTCTTTGTTTTGCGAACGAACCCCTGTTTAATTATCATAAAAATATAAGATTAATTATTTTTCTTCGTTTTAATTAAAAGATAAAATTTTATAATAAAAATTGAATATAAAAATATACCTTTTCATCATCAACTTTCTTTAATACAACTTTTTTGTATTCTTTTATAGTATCAACTGATCTTCTATCTTTAAGTACCTGCAAGTTGTATAAAATTAGTTAAATATAACAAAACCTACATTTATAGATGAGCCATTAAAAAATTAAAAAAAAAACTTAGAAAACACACCAGGTTATTGCATACAGATGCAACGTTTCCATCTCTTTGTTGTAATGGAACAACATTTAAGTGATCTATATTTCCAACTTTCCCTAAAAACAAATGGACTAAGTATGAGATATATGATATAAATTTAAATTTCCTTTAAAACCAACAAATGTTACTAAATATCGTGTTACTTATTACGGAAGAAATAATACCTTTAAATCAACAGCGTTTTTAACTGCAATTTCCATATTCTTCTCTTCTTTAAGATTGTTTTCTTCTCTAACAACTTCACCTTTTTGTGTATCATTAGAGAAATTACCATCACAATGACTTTTATCCACTAAGTAACTAAATTCTGCACTTTCTCTAACCCTGAGCAAGTCTGTGTTCCATGTTTTCAAAGCTGGTTGAGAATAATCAATATTCATAAAATCGCACTCGATCTTTTGAACATAAAATAGCTGCAAATAGTAAATGAAAATTTGTTTATATTAATATAAACATTTAAAATTTAAAAATTATTTACATAAAAAGAGAAGACAAAAAGAAGAAATAAAATTTAATTACCGTAAGAAACGTGAGAGGTCCACAATAATATGATTTTTTGTTGTTAGGATTCCATTCTTTTTTACACTTCTTAAGACAATCAATCAAATAACCACACCAATCCATTTCATTAATCTTANAATATAAAATTAATTATTTTTCTTTATTTTAATTAAAAGATAAAATTTTATAATAAAAATTGAATATAAAAATATACCTTTTCATCATCAACTTTCTTTAATACAACTTTTTTGTATTCTTTTATAGTATCAACTGATCTTCTATCTTTAAGTACCTGCAAGTTGTATAAAATTAGTTAAATATAACAAAACCTACATTTATAGATGAGCCATTAAAAAATTAAAAAAAAAACTTAGAAAACACACCAGGTTATTGCATACAGATGCAACGTTTCCATCTCTTTGTTGTAATGGAACAACATTTAAGTGATCTATATTTCCAACTTTCCCTAAAAACAAATGGACTAAGTATGAGATATATGATATAAATTTAAATTTCCTTTAAAACCAACAAATGTTACTAAATATCGTGTTACTTATTACGGAAGAAATAATACCTTTAAATCAACAGCGTTTTTAACTGCAATTTCCATATTCTTCTCTTCTTTAAGATTGTTTTCTTCTCTAACAACTTCACCTTTTTGTGTATCATTAGAGAAATTACCATCACAATGACTTTTATCCACTAAGTAACTAAATTCTGCACTTTCTCTAACCCTGAGCAAGTCTGTGTTCCATGTTTTCAAAGCTGGTTGAGAATAATCAATATTCATAAAATCGCACTCGATCTTTTGAACATAAAATAGCTGCAAATAGTAAATGAAAATTTGTTTATATTAATATAAACATTTAAAATTTAAAAATTATTTACATAAAAAGAGAAGACAAAAAGAAGAAATAAAATTTAATTACCGTAAGAAACGTGAGAGGTCCACAATAATATGATTTTTTGTTGTTAGGATTCCATTCTTTTTTACACTTCTTAAGACAATCAATCAAATAACCACACCAATCCATTTCATTAATCTTATCATGATTAGATGAAATAGAGTATAGTATCCTTTGATTAGACGTTCCATCTTTCATAGCTTCAAATAGGACAGTAGCGATCAAAACAACCAAATTAATTTTGAACAATTGACATTTGTTCTTTGCTTCTTTAAGTTTCTCAACTACAGATTTTGGCTTAACCTTAATTGTATCCTTTTCCAACGAAATGAATTGCCTTCTCCAACTTTTAATACATGCATCCTCACTTTTCACTCTTTCTGGTGGATTTATTTTTAAACCACCACATGAAAAACTGAGAATCTCCTTCACTGATTCTTTTGTAATTTTAATATCACCCCTCCAATGTTTGATACTCATTGTTGATTCATCAAAGCTTTGTACCACATGTTGTCCTAATCTACTTGGAATAATATTGATTTTCAAATCAAGTAAACTTCCGAATCCCATTTTTTTAAAGACATTGCACGAATGAGTATCTGACTTTAAGAATCGAATAGCTTTAAATAATTGAGTTGGAGAACCTCTGTTTTTAAACACATCATTATTCTTCACCGAATTTTGATTAGAACATTCACCTTCAACTGCTTCTTCTTGACGGTTGATGTTATCGAACTCACTTTCTTTGACTTCTTTTGATTAAGGTTTGATGAATCATTTATTGAAAATCTCTTCTGTGGCAGTTGCTGAGTCATTTGTCTCTGCTCTTCTTCTTCAGTTATATTAAAATCATCACCTTCTATTTCCTTTTCTGCTTCTGCTTCTATTTTTTCTAATTGCTTTTCTGGTTCATCTTCTATTGATTTATCTTGTATTTCTTCTTCAACATATTTTTCATCATCATCATCCTCATCTTCACTATCTTCATCATCCTCAAAATCTCCTTCATCACTATCTGTTTCATCATCAAAGTTATACTCTTCCTCTTCATCTTCATCATCTTTTATTTCTTCTTCTTCTTCTTCTTCTTCAATATCATCAGTATTATCATACTCGTTAGCCACATCATCTTCTTCGTCATCAGTGTGTTCAATGTCAATAGATTCATCATCATCATCTTTGTTATATTCTTCTTCTGAAAAAAATATAGAAAAATCATAAAATATATGTACTAAAAAAATATTGAAAAAAAATATTAAAAAAAAAGAGAAGTCTAAAAGGATCAAACCTAAAATACAACACGAAAAGCGTTTAAAACTAAACAAAGCTAAATAAAAGGGAAGCCTAAAAGGATCAAACCTAAAACACAAACAAAAAGAAAAGAGAAAATGTTTTCACGAAAATCATACTTGAAATATTCGTATGCAGTAAATGGACGCTTTATAACTTGAACAGATCTATATTACTAAGAAGACTTATTAAGACTTCAATTGAAGAATCTTAAATATAAAGACTTACTTGCAAGGACGATTCATAATCCAAACCACTAACTTAACGTTCACAATATCACAATCAACATCGAGATAAGTTAAAACCCCTTTGTAATTTTATTCAAATCCACATTTGAGCATCGATGCTAATTTTCTAATCCAAGATCATATTAACAAACATATTTTTCCTTTCTATACTCCTACATACTACAAATATCATACCCAAAGACTCTTATTGCATATTTTCAACAACATTCAGGGAAGCAACAAGTTAACAAAAACACTCATATACTCCAATTAGAATTAAACAAACTCATATACTCATATCTGTTTTAGCACAACCAACTTGCTAATTTCTGTTGTCAAACTCATATACTCCATAATTAACATACTACTCAATACTATAGGCTATTATCTATTAAACAAGTTAGCAACACCACCTTCTACAAAAGCCAACATAATTCCTATTCATTAACATAATTTGACCTTTTTCACTATTAAAAACAAATATGAATCACAAAAACTGGAATAAGACTAATTAAAAACAAATAAGCAATGACGCAAGGGCAACAATGTTCTATCATCTCTATTACGAATCACAAGAAGTGTTGCATCCAGCTATAACATTTACAACCTTTAAAATGTACGAGTATTAAAATATATTATTTACAAGTACCTTCTTCTAATCGTTTTATTCTTCTTCTTCTTCTTCTTCCTCTTCTTGTTGCAGGCTCTTCTTTTTCATTAAAAGAGCTTAATAGTTTATTAATAAAACTTATCTTCTTCTTCTTTGATTTTCTTCTCGTTCTTGTTAAAGAAATCAGTACACCTATAATAACAAAAAAAAGTTACAATACAAACTAACCAACTAAGTTTTATAAAAGAAAATAATACCTAACAATTTTGCAATTTGAAAAACAGAATTTGTTGTCGAATTATGATTTCTTTTTTTCTTCGACATCAAGTTTTTTCCGTTTGAAAAGCCGGATAAATTAGGGTTTATGTGGATTTAGGGATTCAAAATGAAATCATGAGAGAGAAAATGAATAGTATTTTTTATTTCGTGGTTGGATACCCAAATTATTAAACAAATACAAATAATTAACATTTTTACCATTTTTTTTTATATGTAATTTGATATTAAAAAAAACAGTTTAATTAATTTTACATAAACTAACCCTCAAAGTTTGCAAATAAGAATAAAAGAAGCTTAAAAAAAGTTGTGTATACATGTATACATGTTTACTCTTACAAACTCTATATTTTGTAACATTTGAAACCACTTACCAATAAGAAGTTAGAAAACCATTTAAAGTTTAAAAACAAAATTAGAGAATGTTTAGGAGCATTTAATGTGTAGAATTGTAACATTAATTCCCAAAATCTTACCTTGAATCCAAACACTTAAATCTTGAAATGAAACAATTCCTTGAATCCAAAAGGTATAAACCAAACGTGCCCTTAATTATCCATGTTTCCTTTCAACTTATAATAAAATATTGCTAAAATTTTTCAAAATAGTTATGTAATACTTCCTCCGTCCCAATTTAATTGTCCAATACTGTAAATAAATAGCTGAGTTTAGTCAAGTTTAGTATATTATCTGTAGTTGAAATTAATATTACGAACTTTAAAGAAGTTTTAATTAATTGGTTAAGCGTAAACCTGTCATTTGGTTAAAGGTAAGCAGTATTATATAACTAACCATCAAAGTGTGGCAATTATGATAAAAGATAACTAAAAAAAAAACATCTTTATTTATATAAGAAAATATATAGTTCCCACAAGTACAAGTTTATAAATGTATGATTATCATATTTTATAATAGCTTGACTTACATTCAATTGCTATCAGTAATAATAAAATAATATAATAAAACCTAAACACAATGATAGCTTTGATTTGGGAATTTTTGTTTTGAACTTTTTTTTTGTGATTTTTATATTATTTTTGAAGTTTACTTGAATTTCGTTTTCTTCGTTGTAACCAAAACTAAACCAAATTCTAATTAAACCAAACCATAAAAATCACGAATCCAAACCATAAAAATCACGATTACGAAAACCGAACCGATGAACATCCCTACTTTTGGTGTATCTTTCCATTTGGTTAAACAAGAGGCCGTGTATTAAATCAAAATTTTAAAAGTATCTTTCATTTGACTATTTATAAATTTTGCAAGCCCAATTGTTATAAGCCCTAAAAAGGTACAATCCCAATTGTTATAACCCCAAAAGTTAGCTCAATATCACAATCACTTTTATAAAATATCAATCGTTTGAGGAAATATCAATCGTTCTTTATAACAACAAACACGCAGTAGAAACACGGAGTTGTAATTAATCAAAAAGTTCGGAAAGAAATCAAATCAGATATAATGAGTGATCCTCTAGATACTCATAATACTTTAGGAAATAAAGGAATCACAAAACGTAATGAATTTACATAGTGTTTTTTATAACTTTTGTTAACTTCTGATATTATTTTCTAACATTTTTTTAATTATTATTTTTTTCAGTTAGAATCTTTTATTCAGGATCTAGTAAAAGTAAAGCTCGAGGTTAGTTTTTAGTTTTTTGTAAATGTATCTTTTAGTTTAAATTTCAAAATTTGTATATTTTGAACTGTGATACTAAAAATATATTCAATGTTTTTGTGATATTAATCATATTTTGGGCATTTTTGGGCTAGGTGTTTTGTATTAGTGTTTTGTACATACTTTCATTTATTTTTTGTTTCTCCCCTATGTTTTGACTTAGTTTATTGTTTTGCCTTAGTTTATTGTTTGCCTTATTATCAAAGAAGTTGTGAATGAACAGATGAGTTTCAGACTGTAAAAGAGAATCAAAATATTATTTATTTGCGGGAAATGAAGTTACCGAAGCATTTGAAATAGACAACTCTTTTAGGAAAATGTTTATGTTTGTGCATGCTAAGTGTTTGATAAAATGTTTGATTATATTTGAAGAAAATAATTTGTAACTAATTGTTACAGTTATTAATTTGATATTATTTTCCATTTGGAATTTTAAAATTTGTATTATTTTGAACTCTGATACTAATAATATATTCCATGTTTTTGTGATATTAATCATATATTGGAAATTTTTGGGCTAGGTATTTTGTATTAGTGTTTTGTACATACTTTCCTTTTTTTTCTGCTTCTCCTCTATGGTTTGCCTTAGTTTATTGTTCATCTTTCTTTGATTTTTTGGCATGTTTATGGCCAATGTCCTGTTTTATCTATCGCATTACATTGTTTATTTAAATATTAAAGAGATTATGTTTTAGTTGTCTTCTGACTTATTAAATGTTTAGTTGTTACATATTTTTTCAACATTATACTCATTTTTTTTAGAAGAAACAGGAAATAATCAAGGAATGACAGATGTATACAAATTTGTAGATTCAGAAGAACCTGAAGTTTCAAAAAGGATTAAAGATAAACCTAGTGCAGGTACTGTTATAAAAGTTACAAACATTTTTATTTGAACAAATTATGTAGTAATGTACATCATTATATTTTCTATAAATCAACTATCGTTACTTTTTAAATTTTCAGATGCTATTATTGAAGCTCAAGTTAATTTAGATGCAACGAAGTATCTTCAGATTGAACAACCTGCATTACCTAAGAAAACAAAAATTAAGAAACGTAAAACAAGTATGGAGCTTCTAAATGAAGGTAATGGATGATATACATATATATATATTTTTTTAATTTTTAATTAAATATTCCTTGTTTATGAATTAGGTGAAGAAGTGTTTTTATGCAAGGAGGATAGACGAAAAAGTCAAAAGTAATCTATGCAGAGATAGATGATACAGTTGAAGGTATGATAGTTATTCCAAAGTTAAATCCTATATTACTATCGCACTAGGCTGCGATAGTAATATCCAAATTTTTGGTTCTTAAAAAATAATGCATTGATATCCAATATATACATAATTAATTAATATCCAATATATAAAGAATTAAGTCATTCATATTACAATACTTTCATTAATTATAGATATATTTTAAATATTTGTTGCTTTTTGAGTACTTACTTCATTTTTTATTTTATTTTTTAATTCTCATACAGAAGAAGATAATGAAGAACAAGAGTTTATTCGTTCTCATGATAATGAAGATCTTGATATAAGTGATTCAGATACAGAAAAGGAAGTCACTTTCATCAAAAAAAAAGATACCATCGAAAAAGAGTATGTTTTAACAACTTATATACACATTGCATATAGATTTTGCATTATATTCTATTTCTTAAAATTTTATGATCTATTGAAACAAAGTATTTAATAAGAAACTAATAAATTTATTTAATACCAAAAAAACCGTACCTTGTTTAGAAATTCCTTAACAATATTTAACTATTAAGCATAACTGAATTTCCCAGGAGAGCTAAAAATAACAACTTCAGATAACAATGAATCTGTGAGAAATGAAGTTGTTCGTAAAAGAAGGAAAACGCTCAAAAAGAAGGGCAAAGTTTACATTGATACTAAAGAAGATCTCAAACCAACAGATCTCAGGACAAGAAGTGCTCCTGCTAATTTGTATGAAGCAGTAAAACATATATCAAGTATTGCTTGTCTGAGAGAGTTTGTAGCAGGATTGGGATTTGAAAAAATTTTAAATCTTAATATCAACATTATACCGTCAAACCTTGCATGGAAGATTTTAGAGTGCTATAACGTAGAAGAAAAGTCTATGGTTTTAAAAGGACATGAAATAAAGATCACAAGAGATTTAGTTCATGAGATTCTAGGTTTCCCTAAAGGAGATTTAAGAATTCTTTTTGAAAAAATGACTTCTTACAAGAAGATGAACTTGAATCTTGATAATTTTTGGAACCAATACAAAGACGTAAATGGAGAATCTATTGTGAAGACTACAGATAGATCTTTTTCTACAAACCTGAAGGAGTTCATTTTGGCAACTAAGGAAGTAAATGATGTTTTCAAGTTAAATTTTATTATTTTGTTGGTGACCAGGGACGAGAATCAAATATGAAATTTCTACAATCACTTGCTCCTCATATTGATAATTTTGTTGGAGTTGATTGGTGTAGTTTAATGATGGATTCTTTAGCTCTAAAACATGATCTAAGCACAAATTCTTCAAGCAATCAATATTGTGGTCCGTTAACATTTCTTACGGTATGTTCGTATATTTTATTCTTTAATTTTTATTTTAATTTTTTTTAATGAATTTTATACTATCTTTTTTTTACAGTTAATTCTTTTAAACAGTTGTTGTATATTAGATGGCTCTTTCAAAGAACAAAATCAAATGAAGATGTCATAGAATATTGCTCAACAGAATTGCTTAGAAGAGTGGATTCTGAACATTTACGACTTCAAAACTTCTCTGAGTTTTTTGAAGATGATCACATCTTCTTCAGATGCAGAAAGAATGAAGAAGTTGATCAACCAATTTTCGCATCTGATGAAGTTTTACTATTAGATAATAAAGGAGTATCAGGAAATGAATGTGGATTGAAAGATATTTGTGAAAGTTCGAAGAGTAGAGAAGTTGGAATTGATTTTCCAGTTAATGATTATTACAAAAACTTGGTTGTTGCTCCTGTGACTGAGGTATTTTTTTTTTCATGTTTCATATAATATTATAATTGTTTATAATTGATTTTTAAACTAATATATGTTTTTAAAGCAGGATGAGCCTTTATTGAGTTCATATAATCATGAAAACAACAATTGGCTAGCTGATTCTACAAATGAGGTATTCAATCTGTTATAATCATCTATTTAAATTTATTAGTTAATAGTTACTTTCTAAAATAATATACGTTTTTCCTAGAATGACGAGGGGAATTATGAACAAACTCTGCAAGACACACAATTATTAGATGAAAATCATTTGATTGATGTTCCTCTGCAAGAGGTATTACTTTATTCAAGTTCATCTTTTAATATTAGTATTATTTATTCATTTTTTAAAAATAACTTATGATTTTTTTAAAACAGGATGAGCAGATACAGAATAACTTTGAAATTTCAAAAGAAAAAGAAGATAGTGATGTTGAAACAACATCGTTCACAAGTTATGACAAAGTTGAGGTATGTATTGTTAACTTTAAAAAAAATAATAATGAACATTTTGTAGTCTTAATTTATTCAAAACTCAAATATCTTATTCTATTTATTTAAAACAGATTCAGCAGGTTCATAGTAACAACATTGAAACTTCAAAAGAAGAACAACCTGTATATCCTAATTTTAAGGTATACATTCGAAATCTATTAATTCCATTTGTATATTCCTCATTTTCTTAATGATCTATAATGATAGTTATTTTGATATTAAATATGTTAACGATATATAAGGAAACTTATTTTACCAAATTATTCATTTGAAAGATCATCCTATTTTATGTTTCGTAGCGTTAAATATTAATGCATTAAGCAGTAATAGTTAACTTTTATTTACAAACAAATAACTATTTTTTGTTATATTCTTATTTTTGCAGCAAGTTGTTTCTGATCTTAAAAGATGTATACATCATTTCTCGTTGCATGATGATATTCTTTCGAAAGATGAAGAAGTTGCTCAATATAAAAAAGAGCTTTTGTTACTATTCATTGGAAAGGATACACCACAAATACAAAGAAGTTTACATGAAGTTTCACATGTAGCCATTTCTGATCAGTTTGTTGTAGATAATACTGATACAGTAGCTAATGAAGAAGGTGACAAGGAAGAAGAAAATGTTTGTGAAGAATCTGAGAAGTTAGATTTAGTAGTTAAGAAAGTAGCAGAAGATATTATTCTTAACTCAAAAGATGATAGTGTTGATATTGAACAATCTTCGGCGGAAAGAGTGGATACAACTAATGTTTCTGAAGCACTTCATGTCAAAACAGATGTCACAACTAATGCCGATTTTCAAAATGTCAATGCTATGGATGTCGAAAATGAATTTTCTACTTCAGTGAGGGTTGGAGAAGAAGTTTTGCTTGTCAACGATATCTCAGGGAATGAAGATGAATTAACAACACAGCATTATTCTAAGATGGAGATTCCAACTGTTGATTCAACAAGAAATGTTGTTGAAGACTTTTTCATGCCTATTCAACATGATGAATGTTTGGAAATTCAATCAACCCAGAATGACAATTCAAAGACAGATAAACTGAAATATTTAATACTGAGAATGATGAAGAGCCTGCCAAAGAAAATATTGTCAACATAGACGAAGAATTGCCTTCAAATTCAACAAATGCTCTTTTTATCGAAATTCAAGTGAATGATGCAGACTCTGTTAGCGTCTTGCAAGATGATGTCACTCCTTCAAATGGTGCATCTACGAAAATGCAATTAGAAGTTGCTGACATATCTAATGTTGGAATTCCTGCATCTGAAAATGCTTCTAACATTGAAGGGGATTCAGTAGAAGGTAATGTTACAATGAAGGACGATTTGTCTGCAGCTTTTGAAAATGATGGTTTTCTCGAAATTCCAAAAAATGAAGAGAAAGTAGATGAAGGTCTAGACAAAGAAGTTAACAATAACTTGCAGGAAAATGTTTTTGCTGGCAACGATCAAAATGTGACCTCTAAGACATCTTTTCTCCAGGAAAGCGAAAAATCTAAAGTTGATATTGAACAACCCTTGGCGGAAAGAGTGGATACAATTAATGTTGGTTCTCATGTCACAACTGATGCCGATTTTAATGTCCAAATTCATTCAGGTGAGAAGGGAAATGTCGATGTTATGGATGTCCCAAATGAATTTTCTACTGAGTCTACAGAAATTGATGCTACTAATGTCCAAAATGTCGATGCTATGTGTGTGCAAAATGTCGATGCTATGAATCTCCAAAATGAATTTTCTACTTCAGTGATGGTTAGAGAAGAACTTTTGCAAAATGTTACAATGAAAGAGGATTTGTCTGCAGCTTCTGGAAATGGTGGTTGTCTCGAAATTCAAAAAAATGAAGACTCCGATACTATCTCTTATATTCCAGATGAAGCGTCTGAGAAAGAGATTAATGAGCATGGAAACGTCAACACAGACATAATGAATGTCCAACCAACTGATGATTCTTCAAACATCAACACAGAGTTGGATGACAAGACAAGAGCAGCAGCTGGAGAACTTGATTTGCCTACTCAAGATGGTTTGGTTGTTCAAACAGGTGTTTCAAGTAATGCTGATTTTCATGTTGATAATATCGGTGTCCAAAATGAAGTTTCTGCTGATGTAACTGCAATTCATGTAGGTTACTTTAATTTTAGCAATTTAAAGTTTTACAAATATAATATACATATGTATACTAAATTTCTTGAATTCATATTTTCCTTTTTAGGATTTTCAAAGCAAGTTTGTTGAATTCCCAGAGTCTCCAGAAGGTCAATCAAATGATGAAATTTTCACTAAAGATTCCAAAAAGGAAAATGACAAATTTGAAGATGATTATGCGTTCCCTGTTACAGCTGAATTGCAAGGAGAGATTCAAACAGAGGATACAAGTAATATTCAAATGGAAACATTAGATGTTCAAAATGCTGGGTGTCTCAAAATTAAAGATTTTGAAGAATGTGACACTATCTCTGACATTCAAGAACCAACTGATGATTCATCACATTCATTACCTTTGGAAGGCATTGATATGCAAATGGATAACGGCCATCCAATATCAAAGACACTTTCAGAACCAACTGAGGATGTTTTTGCTATGAATGGAAACGTCAAAACTATTGATTCGCCACATTCATTAGCAATGGAAAGATCTGAAATGCACATTGATGAAGTTCCTCACAAAAAAATGAAAGTTAACATAGAGGAAGAAATTCCTTCAGCTTCTCCAAAAGGTGGGTGTGTCCAAATTGAAGTAAATGAACAGAGAAATTCACGAGATGAAGGGTCTGGTGAAATGATGTGTGATATCAGTATGTCTGCATGTGAAGAAGTACATTTAGATAGAGGAATTCTAATGAATGATGAGTCTTCAAATGAAGATGTTGATATTGAAGTTCTTGAAAAGAATTCTAAACATGAAGATCTTTCTCATTTAAATGCACTTGAAAAGAATTCTGAGGTAATTTTTTTAGTAATTATAAGAAGTTAAATCAAACTTTAATTTTTTATTTTATTTTTATTTTTTATTTATTTATTATTGTTATTTTTTTTATATTTATGTTTTATTTTTTTTCAGGATTTAATTGAGAAAAATGAGATTCTTTTAACTGAAGATGCAAAAGATTCGGTTTTAAATGAACCTCAAACTGCACAATGTATTAAAGTTGACCATCAAAGTGAGATTTAGGTTAGAATCATATATTTTCTAATAAAATTACATGAAAATCATGGAATTGATATTCAATTTATTATGATGTCAGAAAAACTTTAGCCTGACATAAGTTTTCCTAATTTTTTTTTCCAGCATATAAGCAAAGACACTTTCATCATGAAAAGGGAAGGAAAAAAATCCATGCATTTTGAATCACCTTATGTGAATACAAAACCAGAATATGCATCACAAGTTGAGGAACTCTTTCTGAAAATCATTCTTCAAAATTCTATTGAAGGACATGCTATGTAAGATATGCTGATAAATTTATTTTATTTATTATTTTAATTCTTTTTTGTTTCTCATATTTTATAACTTTTATTTGATAGGGAAAAGATATTCAAATTTGGAACGAAGATGCCATTCTAAATGTTCATATACAGTCACTTGCGTCTGAGAATGAAGTTGAACGCGAAATTATCGATAACTTTGTGAATATCTTGAATTTTGAAGAAAAATTAACACAACAACATAACAAAAGTTTTAGACGTTTCTTCAAAACTCAAATCATTGTAAGTTAATTTTTAGTTTTTTAAATATTTTATTGTATTTATATATGTTTTTTATTTTTTTTGTTATTCTTATTTATATTTATTATTATTAATTATTTTTTTGTTAACAGCCCAAAGATATGGCTGAATATCATAAAGATAGCAAAGGAAAAGTTAACGAGTTTAATAATTACGTAAAAGATCAGTATGCTACTTTTCAAGAAGAAATATGTTTGAAAGATTTGGAATTGGTAATGTTATTACTCCTTTTTATTTTGATACAATAATTCTTTAATTTATCTATTTTATTATTCATAATTAAATTATATAATTAATTTTTCATTTTATAGGTGTTCTTTCCAATCCTTGCGTATGAGCATTTTTATATAATAGTTTTCAACATAAGGAATGATTATGCTGTGTAGGATATCTATTAAGTCACAAACATCATAAGGAACTAAGTTTGGTTCGTTGGTTTAGTTTAGAGAGAGAAAGAGTTGGGAGCCTTTGTAGAGAGAGAGAGAAAAATGAAAGAGCTTGTGAACTATAGAATGAAAGGTCCAACCCTTCCTCAAGGGTGAGGAAGGGTATTTATACATACAATGGATGAATGCCTCTACTAGGCTGTGGAGCGAGTTGACAGAGGGTAAAAGACCCGACTCGACACCACCAATACTAACTAACACTAAACTACGTTCATACTAAAACATTAAATACTACGAGCTACATGATACTTAACAATACTTGGGGTGACCGAATCTTCAATAAGAAAAACGTATTCCTACCAATCTCCCCCTAAGGGAGGTCACCCCGGAAATTAAACCTTGAATTCCAGCATTTAGTTCTTTGTCGATATCTTTGTAGCTCGCAGTTGTTGATTCTTCAGTTTAAAGAACTTTGTGCTTTCAGCAGCGGACTCGTGATGACTTGTTTGATGTGTGGGATGATCTTTGACATTGCTTCGTGTTCATCATCCAAATTCGGACATTCAAGTCATCTTCGAGTAGACATGTCTCTATATGATGATGTGACTATCTTTGAGTTGTCATGCTCACACTTTTCTGGATCATGATCTTCTGCATCAGAGTTGTGGAAGCATAGTTGAGGCCCATTCCATGATCATGATTTCTTTGAATTTGATGTTGAAGTGTGAGCATGAGGTAATGATTTGGCATCTTTTCTGCAATCAGCAACAACCGCCAAAAATATTCCTGCATAAGACAGGTAGCAATAAAAACGTCCGGTACTTACAGGTTCGGAATTAGAGATCGTCAACAGCATAGTGTGAAGACTCCTTCTAATCCTTACCAAGGCCGTTCCCAAACCGGATACCCCCGAGAGGGCTTACAAGATCTACCTGAGTAGATCAACGATTGGGTGAGTCGCTGGAGATCACCCCACGACTGTAGACCGTTTTGAAATCGCCACGATCACTAAGCGTAATCCACAAGGAATTACCGAAGCAACCTGCTTTCAGGGCTGTTTGATGTTAACCATGGTAGGAATTTCCACTCAATCACTGGGAATTACATATGTATATTCCCTCATAAGTGTTCTTGGCAGATTGCTAAGATCTGCGAAGGACTAAAAATATTACAACTGGTGTCCTTAATGTTGAACAACCAGTGTAGAAGTATCAAGTGTTCCTATGAGATCTTTTGATGTATCTCGTGGCTCTAGACTCGATAAGTGCATTATTTGGTCGTCGGAGACTAGAGCGGTGTCTCCTGTTTCAATATCAACATAGCTCGTAATGAGCGGTCGATAGATTATGCAGGGTTCCCCGTGAGAATGAAACAAGCTCTTTTGAGAGAACTTGAGTGCTTAGGAGGTTTAGTGCAGTGCGTCACTGGGTCCATGACGTCTTGTCTTTAATACCGATGTTACCTTAGTAACAATCAGTAGCATATGAATTGAACCCGGTTTCTGCCCTAAGGTTGAATAATGGCAGGGCTATTTCTTTTCACCCTTTCTCATTTCATTTCTTTTTAATTCTTCAACCCCTTCTTTCTCCTTTCTCATTTATCTCCTTTTTTCATAATCATACCTAAGGACTTTCTAATACTATCTATTCGGTATTGTCCTTGGGTAGATCCCTCCGGTTCTGGCGGATCATAGGATGGTTTTCCTAACCTTAGCCACCTTATAACTTCATGACTATCCTATGTTGCCATCGAACAAATCATTGAAAACTCTCTCAAAGTGTTCATGATTAAGAAACACATTTTTGCTAACACTTTGAGAGTTTTATGATTTTCCAATGCTCCCCCTTAACATGTGCTCATAGATTTTTGATAGAAATTTGCACATGTCGGGGTGAGTTGCACTTATTGAATTGATCCACTCTTAATAGACATATACCCTAGGGACACGTTTACGTTGCTTAGTTAAAGGGATCCATTATCAGCTTTTAGGTGATAACTAGCCCAAATAACTAACTTGAAGTTGTTAACATTCCTTAAAAAGGAAGTTAGACCCGTCAAAGTACATATCTAAAAAGAGTTTCTCGAAACGGTACATTCTACTTGTATAAATCCTTTCGAATACTAACATTTGTATTTCGTCAATTCGATCGTTTAAGTCTGAGTCACGCTCACACGAGATGCCATATCTTTTCATTCATCACAAACCATTTTGCTTCCCCTCAATATGTGCATTATTTCAATTTAAAAAAACTAAAAAAATTTAGCACATACGGGAGAGCGTACATTTTAGTCCAAAAGCATCACATTTTATATCAGATTTCATATTTAAATCACATTCTCTCCCCCGATCAAAAATTTCAAATCATTTGAGATTTTGTGATCCCAATTGATTTAAATGAGTTTAGAAATTATGGGAGAAAATGTGGTTAGATTTTAACATGTATTGATTTTTGTGACGCTTTTTCACTACTGCTGGTGCACAAAGTTTATAAAGGTGCAGAAATTTTGAGCAAATACGCTCCCCCTTAATTAATGACCCATTTGAGTAGTCCCTTGAAGATACCTGAAGACTCTTTTGACTGCTTCTAAATGCTTTTTGGTATGTTTGGATTGATAACGAGCACACATGCAAACAACAAACAGGAGATCTGGCCTACTGGCAGTGAGGTACATTAAAGATCCAATCATGCTGCGGTACTTAGTTTGGTCAACTGGAGTCCCCACAACATCCTCATCCAATTTTGATCTTTCTACCATCGGGGTGTCAACCGAGTCACATGATTCAAATCCAAATATCTTCAAGATTTCTGCAGCATACTTGGATTGATTGATGAAGATGCCGTTGTGATTTTGAGAAATTTGCAACCCCAAGAAAAATGACATTTGCCCCATCATAGACATTTGGAACTCGGAACTCATCTCTTGTGAAAAACGATCACATTCCACAGGATCAGAAGAAGCAAAGATAATGTCATCTACATAGATCTGAACATGAAGTAGATGCTTGCCCGACTTTCTGGTGAATAGTGTAGGATCAACAACACCCTTTGTGAATTTGTTGGCAAGAAGGAACTTGGATAGCGTGTCATACCATGCTCTGGGGGCCTGCTTGAGTCCATACAGTGCCTTCTTCAAGCGATAGACATGATTAGGATGTTCAGGGTCCACAAACCCTTCAGGTTGGCTTACATAGACCACTTCCTTCAAGTGACCATTTAGAAATGCAGTCTTTACATCCATTTGGTAAACAATCATATTCTGATTGCCTGCATTTGCAAGAAAAATCCTGATGGCCTCTATTCTTGCAACGGGTGCAAATGATTCTTCAAAATCTATACCCTCTTCTTGTCTGTAACCTTTAGCCACTAGCCGAGCCTTGTTTTTCAGAACCTCACCATATTCATCAAGCTTCACTTTGAAGATCCACTTGAGAGCGATAATCATAGCACAGTCTGGAGGAGGCACTAATTCCCATACATCAAGTCGGTCAAATTCATGAATTTCATCTTGCATTGCAGTGAACCAGGATGCTTTAGTCAAAACTTCTTTAAAGTCCTTCGGCTCAGATTTAGACAGTATGGAGTTGAAGAAGCACCACAAGGCATCTGTGGCAAGTTGTCTACGTGTGGATACAGGGCGAGATGGATTTCCAATGATGTTGTCAATTGGATGATCGTTTGTCCAAATTCTGAGATGCTCATGAAGTTGAGGATTGAGGACTGATGTAGCCGTGTTTGAGTCTTCCGAAGAGGTTGCCACATTGGATGGTTCAGGAGCAAATATGTTGACAAATGGTTCATCAGGTGGTTGAGCAAAGGGATTCACTTCAAAAGAGTTATCAGATGCAGCTCCTTGAGGTACTGAAGAAGGTTGATCGTTGAGCGTGGGTTGAGTATGACTAGATGATGGAGCATTTTGACTAAAGGAGATGGAGACGGAAGGCCCATTTGTATGTTGACGTGCATCATTAGCAGCAGCATCAGGAACAATGACTTGCGGTTCCGGCTCGACTATCTGTTGAGGTTCAAAATACTCATCATACATCGGATCGAATAACTTCTTCAAGTCCTCACTAGTGGGGGGCACATAAGGAGCAGCAGTAGTGGAAGACTGTACAAGTCCTGAACTAATTGGTCCAGGAGTCAAAAGATTAGATGCGGGTGCAGAACTGGAGTATTCAGGAGCCGTATGCTCAGACAGCTCATCAAACATGACATGAATGGTTTCCATGATTTGTCGGGTTCTTTTGTTGTAAATTCGATAACCCATCTTATCTGGTGCGTAACCAACAAAAATCCCAATATCAGCTTTTGCCTTCAGCTTTCCCAAGTCTTCACTATCGTTAGTTGGGTAGCATAATGCACCAAACACTCGAAGAAATGACAGATCAGGTTTTCTGTCGTGCACTAGATCATAGGGAGTTTTGGCGTGAAGAGGATGAATCAATGATCGGTTTTGGGTGTAGCAAGCAGTTGCAATTGCCTCTCCCTAGAGAAACATAGGAGCTTTAGAAAATATCATCATGGTTCGAGCAGCCTCTACAAGGGTACGGTTTCGTCTTTCAATGACTCCATTCTGCTGAGGTGTTCGAGGTATACTCCTTTGATGACTAATTCCAAGGTTTTCATAAAATTGAGTAAGTTGCTTGTTAACAAACTCAGTTCCATTGTCTGTGCGGACGAATCTGACAGTTTTATTGAGTCCAACTTGCAGCTGCTTTATGAGTTTAAAGATGATCTCTGGTGTCTCATCCTTGGATCTGAGGAACTTTACCCATGTAAACCGAGAGTAGTCGTCAACGATCACTAACACATATCTCTTCCTAAAGATGTTTTGCACTCTCATTGGTCCACACAGATCCATGTGAAGGGTATGAAGAACTTCCATAATGGTGTTGATTGATTTGGGTTTGTGTGTTTGTTTCTTGCTTTTACCTAGTTGACAAGCGGAACAAAGATGATCTTTTTCATATTTCAGCCGGGGCATGCCTCGAACAAGATCTTTACGAGTGAGCTCATTGATGGTACCGAAGTTCAAGTGATTCAAACGGCGATGCCACAGCCATGACTTGTTCTTGGATGCCTTGGATAATAAGCAAATAGGTGATGACCGCATCATGTCGTCAATGGATATAGTGTAGAGGTTTGTGCCACGACTACCTTTCAGAAGATCCACACCATCTAATTCTCTAACAAAACAAGTGTGTTTTCTGAAGGCTACTTCAAGATCGGAGTCACAAAATTGACCAACGGAGAACAGATTATGCCCAAGCCCTTCTACATAGTATACTCTAGAAATCACGCTGTCACCAAACACATAATCTCCATAACCCATTATATCACCAAAATGATCATTCCCGAATCTAACAGTCCTGATAAACTTTTTCACGAAATTTCTGAGCCGTGAGCGATCCCCAGTCATATGTTTTGAGCAGCCTGAGTCCAAATACCAAAGGACGATTTGTAGGACCTGCATTTGAAACCAGACAGATATGGATAACTGAAAAACGTGGATCCCCAAGCACAAGTGGGATCCAATTGGTTAGCACAAGCATATTTACTTAAGACAGAAGTGGAAAGTTCAGTGGTATCATTAGACATATCTTTACTTGTGGACGCACTAGATCTATGGTTATCGCATTGTGTCCCTAGAGGAAAAGTCCTACCAGTTGCCTTCCATAACCTAACATTTGAAGGCCTAAAATTGGGATGTTTAGTTAAGGGGCATTGACTTCCTAAAGTGAACTTTCTTCCAGTGGGTCTCCAATGATAACCAACAGTAGAGAACTTCTTTCCTGTAGCTTTCCAAACACGTTTTTCCAGTTTATGATTAAAAGCATTATTAACCGGGAGTAATTTAGAAGCATTCAAAAATGTCTTAAAACACTCATCATGATTACCAGAAATTAAACAGTCATTACAGATCTTACAAGTAGCATCAGAATTCGAATTAATTACAGTACGCCTAGAGCTACTACTAGAATCAACACGATTCATATCATTCAGATTAGTATTATTGTTCCTAAGGTGGTCTTCTACTTTCTTCCCTTGAGCACTCTTAGCAGGCGAAGTCCTATCATTCCTTATATTGCAACTAGGCTTTGACCCGCTAGCTTTAGTGTCAATGTTTACTCATGTAGAATTAATGACGGGAACATTAGATCGTTGTACTGCTGTTTGATTTCGGGTAAGCGGTGTATTAAGTTCAGATGATGTCAAAGGCACATTAAAGGCAACAAGCTTGTTCTTATCCTTAGAGGACGGTTCATTAAGCTTATCACGTATGCTAACTGCTTTGGGACATGTACCAATGGCATAATCTAAGAGTTCATATGATCTATTGGTGAGGTAATAAACATCAAGGATGGTATCATCAGCAGGTCTCACCATTCTAATCTCTTCAATGGTCTCACAAAGCATGTCAAGGCAATCCTTAAGATACCTAAGGTACTCACTATGGACAAACGCATTATTCCTAAGGGGAAGCGGAATATTTACGGCATCACATGCATAGCTTTTAGATTTACAGACCTTGGAGAGAATGCTATCACATGCAGTGACAGGCATTTTCCCTTTCACCTGAGTCTTTAGATTCTCAATTTCTTTTAAAAAGGACGTTATTTTATCATTGGTTTTATCACGTGTGATCTTAATCGAATCATGTAGCTCTTTGTAATGTTGTTTGACCTTTTAGTTTTCAGCTTGAAAACAATCACTTTCATATTTGAGATGGTTGATGATGTTTTGAAGTTGAAAATTCTGAGAATCTAAAGACGGGGGTTTCTGGGATTCAATCACATCACTCTTATTAGACTTCAATTGGGCAATTTGAGCCTTCAACTTCTGAATCGTGTTAGTGTGAGCTTGAATTTTTAATTGCAAATTGAGATTATTAACTTCTAATTTCGAAAAATTCCTGACCATGTTATCATGATCATCGTTTTGAATTTTTTCTTGCAATCTTAAATTCTCCCCCTCAAGCTCAACAACACGATTCTGAAAAAAATTTAATGCAACAGACATTTCATGAAATTGGCAAGCAATTAATGAAGAATCAGTGGCAGTATAAAACACATCTTGAGCAATGCATTTAGCAATTAAGGTATCATTCATGATGAGGGAATTCTTCCTCGCAATTTCACTATGTTGAAGGTCTATTACAGTTTGTTTTCCCTCAAGTTCCAAATTTTTAAACACATCTTTCATTTCATTTATCTCAGATTTAAGAGACACTTGCATGCCTTCAAAATGTTCTTTGACTTGTTTAAAAAACGGAATGACTTCAGTCAGGTAACACTCTATTCTTGCAACGGGTGCAAATGATTCTTCAAAATCTATACCCTCTTCTTGTCTATAACCTTTAGCCACTAGCCGAGCTTTGTTTTTCAGAACCTCACCATATTCATCAAGCTTCACTTTGAAGATCCACTTGAGAGCGATAATCATAGCACAGTCTGGAGGAGGCACTAATTCCCATACATCAAGTCGGTCAAATTCATGAATTTCATCTTGCATTGCAGTGAACCAGGATGCTTTAGTCAAAGCTTCTTTAAAGTCCTTCGGCTCAGCTTTAGACAGTATGGAGTTGAAGAAGCACCACAAGGCATCTGTAGCAAGTTGTCTACGTGTGGATACAGGGCGAGATGGATTTCCAATGATGTTGTCAATTGGATGATCGTTTGTCCATTTTCTGAGATGCTCATGAAGTTGAGGATTGAGGACTGATGTAGCCGTGTTTGAGTCTTCCGAAGAGGTTGTCACATTGGATGGTTCAGGAGCAAATATGTTGACAAATGGTTCATCAGGTGGTTGAGCAAAGGGATTCACTTCAAAAGCGTTATCAGATGCAGCTCCTTGAGGTACTGAAGAAGGTTGAGTAAGACTAGATGATGGAGCATTTTGATTAAAGGAGATGGAGACGGAAGGCCCATTTGTATGTTGAGGTGCATCATTAGCAGCAGCATCAGGACCAATGACTTGCGGTTCCGGCTCGACTATCTGTTGAGGTTCAAAATACTCATCATACATCGGATCGAATAACTTCTTCAAGTCCTCACTAGTGGGGGGCACATAAGGAGCAGCAGTAGTGGAAGACTGTACAAGTCCTGAACTAATTGGTCTAGGAGTCAAAAGATTAGATGCGGGTTCAGAACTGGAGTATTCAGGAGCCGTATGCTCAGACAGATCATCAAACGTGACATGAATGGTTTCCATGATTTGTCGGGTTCTTTTGTTGTAAATTCGATAACCCTTCTTATCTGGTGCGTAACCAACAAAAATCCCAATATCAGCTTTTGCCTTCAGCTTTCCCAAGTCTTCACTATCGTTAGTTGGGTAGCATAATGCACCAAACACTCGAAGAAATGACATATCAGGTTTTCTGTCGTGCACTAGCTCATAGGGAGTTTTGCCGTGAAGAGGATGAATCAGTGATCGGTTTTGGGTGTAGCAAGCAGTTGCAATTGCCTCTCCCAAGAGAAACATAGGAGCTTTAGAAAATATCAGCATGGTTCGAGCAGCCTCTACAAGGGTACGGTTTCATCTTTCAACGACTCCATTCTGCTGAGTTGTTCGAGGTATACTCCTTTGATGACTAATTCCAAGGTTTTCATAAAATTGAGTAAGTTGCTTGTTAACAAACTTAGTTCCATTGTCTGTGTGGACGAATCTGACAGTTTTATTGAGTCCAACTTGAAGCTGCTTGATGAGTTTAATGATGATCTCTGGTGTCTCATCCTTGGATCTGAGGAACTTTACCCATGTAAACCGAGAGTAGTCGTCAATGATCACTAACACATATCTCTTCCCAAAGATGTTTTGCACTCTCATTGGTCCACAAAGATCCATGTGAAGGGTATGAAGAACTTCCATAATGGTGTTGATTGATTTGGGTTTGTGTGTTTATTTCTTGCTTTTACCTAGTTGACAAGCAGAACAAAGATGATCTTTTTCATATTTCAGCCGGGGCATGCCTCGAACAAGATCTTTACGAGTGAGCTCATTGATGGTACCGAAGTTCAAGTGATTCAAACGGCGATGCCACAGCCATGACTTGTTCTTGGATGCCTTGGATAATAAGCAAATAGGTGATGACCGCATCATGTCTTCTATGGATATAGTGTAGAGGTTTGTGCCACGACTACCTTTTAGAAGATCCACACCATCCAATTCTCTAACAAAACAAGTGTGTTTTCTGAAGGCTACTTCAAGATCGGAGTCACAAAATTGACCAACAGAGAACAGATTGTGCCCAAGCCCTTCTACATAGTATACTCTAGAAATCACGCTGTCACCAAACACATAATCTCCATAACCCATTATAGCACCAAAATGATCATTCCCGAATCTAACAGTCCCGATAAACTTTTTCACGAAATTTCTGAGCCGTGAGCGATCCCCAGTCATATATTTTGAGCAGCCTGAGTCCAAATACCAAAGGACGATTTGTACGACCTGCATTTGAAACCAGACAGATATGGATAACTGAAAAACGTGGATCCCCAAGCACAAGTGGTATCCAATTGGTTAGCACAAGCATATTTACTTAAGACAGAAGTGGAAAGTTCACTGGTATTATTAGACATATCTTTACTTGTGGATGCACTAGACCTATGGTTATCGCATTGTGTCCCTAGAGGAAAAGTCCTACCAGTTGCCTTCCATAACCTAACATTTGAAGGCCTAAAATTGGGCAGTTTAGTAAAGGGGCATTGACTTCCTAAAGTGAACTTTCTTCCAGTGGGTCTCCAATGATAACCAACAGTAGAGAACTTCTTTCGTGTAGCTTTCCAAACACGTTTTTCCAGTTTATGATTCAAAGCATTATTAACCGGGAGTAATTTAGAAGCATTCAAAAATGTCTTAACACACTCTTCATGATTACCAGAAATTAAACAGTCATTACAGATCTTACAAGTAGCATCAGAATTCGAATTAATTACAGTACGGCTAGAGCTAATACTAGAATCAACACGATTCATATCATTCAGATCAGTATTATTGTTCCTAAGGTGGTCTTCTACTTTCTTCCCTTAAGCACTCTTAGCAGGCGAAGTCCTATCATTCCTTATATTGCAACTAGGCTTTGACCCGCTAGCTTTAGTGTCACTGTTTACTCATGTAGAATTAATGACGGGAACATTAGATCGTTGTACTGCTGTTTGATTTCGGGTAAGCGGTGTGTTAAGTTCAGATGATGTCAAAGGCACATTAAAGGCAACAAGCTTGTTCTTATCCTTAGAGGACGGTTCATTAAGCTTATCACGCATGCTAACTGCTTTGGGACATGTACCAATGGCATAATCTAAGAGTTCATATGATCTATTGGTGAGGTAATAAACATCAAGGATGGTATCATCAGCAGGTCTCACCATTCTAATCTCTTCAATGGTCTCACAAAGCATACCAAGGCAATCCTTAAGATACCTAAGGTACTCACTATGGACAAACACATTATTCCTAAGGGGAAGCGGAATATTTACGGCATCACATGCATAGCTTTTAGATTTACAGACCTTGGAGAGAATGCTATCACATGCAGTGTCAGGCATTTTCCCTTTCACCTGAGTCTTTAGATTCTCAATTTCTTTTAACAAAGACGTTATTTTTTCATTGGTTTTATCACGTGTGATCTTAATCGAATCATGTAGCTCTTTGTAATGTTGTTTGACCTTTGAGTTTTCAGCTTGAAAACAATCATTTTCATATTTGAGATGGTTGATGATGTTTTGAAGTTGAAAATTCTGAGAATCTAAAGACGGAGGTTTCTGGGATTCAATCACATCACTCTTATTAGACTTCAATTGGGCAATTTGAGCCCTCAACTTCTGAATCGTGTTAGTGTGAGCTTGAATTATTAATTGCAAATTGAGATTATTAACTTCTAATTTCGAAAACTTCCTGACCATGTTATCATGATCATCGTTTTGAATTTTTTCTTGCAATCTTAAATTCTCCCCCTCAAGCTCAACAACATGATTCTGAAAAAAAATTAATGCAACAGACATTTCATGAAATTGGCAAGTAGTTAATGAAGAATCAGTGGCAGTATAAACACATCTTGAGCAATGCATTTAGCAATTAAGGTATCATGCATGATGAGGGCATTCTTCCACGCAATTTCACTATGTTGAAGGTCTATTACAGTTTGTTTTCCCTCAAGTTCCAAATTTTTAGACACATCTTTCATTTCATTTATCTCAGATTTAAGAGACACTTGCATGCCTTCAAAATGTTCTTTGACTTGTTTAAAAAACGGAATGACTTCAGTCAGGTAACACTCTTTTGTTAATTCAAACTCCCTTTCACCCTCAGTAATTTCCATTTGTGTAATTCTCTTTTTACATGTTTTGTCAAAATCAGCAAACATTTGATACATAACGTATATGCTAATAAGAGTTTTACATTGAGTGGGAAGAGCTAACTGAACTAGGTGCATTGGTGTATTAGGAGGATACACCGTTGGGGTAGCAAACTTGAGGGGAGTTGTGGCCTTAAGTTTTTCAGCTTTCATTTTCTCAACGTCTAAAGGCCAAAAAATCTGTTCTGGTGTTAACCTAGTTTGGGGCACAAAAATAGTCAATCAATTCTGTTCATAGTAATTATGGGGCTTTATATTGACACGTTTTTTAATGCACTTGTGATCCTTTATTTTATTCTCAAGTCTTTCTGATGCGCGTGGATTGCAACACGCACTACGTTTTACCTCTCGAGGGATCTCGAGAAGCTTGCAATCCCTACCAGGCAGTGTACCTGACCGATGTAGTACAGTGTAGTGGCAAGTACCGGGGGATTGATCGTTCTCTCGCAGGGAATAGTGTTCGTTAGCTAAAGTACTTAATCCTAGGTCTAAGGGTGGGAGGAAGATTCTTTTTCTATTTTTATGTTTATGAAAGCAGTAAAATCCTGTTTTGGAGATAGGGCGGAATTAGTCTGCTAGTCAACTAACACCAAGTTATCTACTCTAAGCTACTTATAGTTTTGGTTATTTTATAGTTTTTAGAGAAAATCAGTGTGGAGAATAGTGGTTTAACTTAGATTTCATTACTCCCTAACTCTTTTACCATGTAATTAGTATGCTTGGAGTTTGCGTGGATGACGGGTGTATTTCCTAACAATCGTAGGAGTCGTCAATTCCCTAACTCTATGATTCCCTACCTCACTCTATGACGATTACGTCAAGCATCCTATCATGAGTCAGCCGATAGCCAACCTATGCATGAAATATACCTTAAAATCGATAACGCACATACGATTCACGTTTCTAAAGACGTTCAAGCTTGTATACGTATAGGAGGATTAAGCCTGTTTCTCCTAGGCTCTAACGGTAGATGAAACATTCACCAATACAATCACAACATACACAGTCACATATAATCAATAGTTAGCGTTTCATGTAGATCTAAGCAAACACAAAGTAAATTAGCCTAGCCCATGTTAAAGAAGACAAGTACAAGCATAAATCACACACACACTGAGACATATTAGTATGAAGATAAAGGCACTTATCGTTGGATTAAACATGCAAGTTAGAGGGGTCTAGGATAACCTCTAGGTCATAATACACGAACTATTTAACCCTAACGTTCTTTCACACCAAAATCGACTCTTAGTTTTCCAAGGTTCTCTCCTAAAGTAAAGAAAAATCGTTCTATATAGTATGAGAAAACGCGGCTGACGCTTTCAAACAACTAGGTGACGTCGTCACTCGGCGATTTAGGGTTTTCAGACAGGCTTCCTCTGACGTGGTCATAATGCTGGTTTCCAGATCTGACGGGCCTTGGTTGCGGCGTCACCAATTTGCACTACA
>LBNU01006208.1:8972-21239 GCA_014162995.1 Artemisia annua | reverse complement strand
GCGTGACGGCGTCACACCTTGGGCTGACGCCGTCAGCCCGTATTATCTATATATATAGGACGATTTTTATTGTTTTAAAAAGAGGAACTTGGTGGAGAACTTAAGGGTTAAACCCTAGCTCGTGTATCACAGACCTTAGAGGGTACTTTTACCCCTCTAACTTGCATGTTTAATCTATGATAAGTCTTTATTCAATCCATACAATATGTCTATGTTTTGTATGATTTATGTTTTAGCGTTCTTGTCTCCGTCTTTGATGTATTTTTAGCGACGACACCTTGACCAAGTCGTCGTTAAAAGTCCGCTAGACGACGAAAAAAAAAGTGTTTAGAAAACCTTTAACTTTGATCATAACTTATAGCGATGACATGTTGTCGCAATAAGTTTGGTAAATGTTTAAATCCCAGCAGGGGAAATTTATCCACCAAATTCAAGGCGACGCTAAATGTTTATATCAAATATAAATGATTTATGTATAATTATATACAGAAATGATTGGTATCACTAAAAACATGCATGGTTATATGTTTAAAACTGTGAATCACTTATTGGTTTGTAAAAAGGAAAGTCCCTAATTATAATATAATATAACAAGCAAACATGATGTGACATTAATTACTAAGCATAAACTCTTTATTAGTGTGTAATTCGCATTCCTATTGGTTCATAAAGTCATATTAGGCCAAGTCAAAGCAAGAATAGTGTTAGCCTGATATTTTGGCAAAAGCCCATTGGCTTTCAAACTTGGGGAGTTATACTGTTCAAGGATTAAGATCCTTAATTACCTCAAACATACACAGTCGGTGCACTAAGCACCTATTGCAGACCTAACATTTTGTATAGGGGTGGAAACGAGCCGAGCCGCTCGTGAAAAGCTCGGGATCGGATCGGTAAAAAGCTCGAACGAGCCGAGCCTAAACGAGCTCGAGCCCGAGCTCGAGCCTAAGTTTGGGCTCATTTAATAATCGAGCTCGAGCCCGAGCTCTATACAAAAAGCTCGAGTAGGCTCGCGAGCCTAAACGAGCCTTTGAAATATATACGTATATATATTGTCTATACGTATAAACGAGCTTAAAAGTAGTAAACGAGCTCGAGCCTTATGTAATTAACGAGCCGAGCTCTATTTGAACTTTGTTTTCTTTAACACATTATATAAATTAGTCGAGCTCGAGCTTTTAAAAATTTCTCGAGCCGAGCTCCGAGCTCAAAATATAAGGCTCGAAACCCCGAGCTCGAGCCCGGCTCTGAGCTTTAAATATATAACTAAACGAGCCGAGCTCGAGCTCTGGCGAGCTCGGGCTCGGCTCGGCTCGTTTCCACCCCTAATTTTGTACAATTGAATCTGAGCCATCCATGTGGTGTCTAACAATGTACTTAGGCATGGGAGATACACAGGTTTGGTGTATTCCACTGTTCATGAAGCTTCTTGAATCATATATCCAAGAAAAGAGTGAAGCATATTATCACTCTAACAGAATTCATAAGAAGAAAAAGTTCCAGTCCAACAGCAATAAAAAAAACAAAGAAAAAACCCAGGAAAAAAAATAAAAATAAAAAAAAAAGTAAACAAGGAAGAAGAAACAAGAAATATCAACAAAATTGATACAAGCTGGTAAGTGTCTCTTATATCAAGGTTTAATCATATTTTTACAGTAGATTGGATTAGAATATGATTATGTTTTGTTTCTTTTGAAGATTCGGTTAAACAAGAGTTAGGGTTCCAACATTGGGGGTTTTTCGTGGCGGCGTTTATACTCGATCTGAGAATAAAAATATGTTTTTCCTTTGCGGCAGAAGAGCTGAATGTAAGTCACCTTTAATTTATGCTACTGTTTTGGTGCATCTCCAATTTTGAATGATTTTGGTTGGAGTGATTTGGTTGTGTTTGGTTATAGATGAAGGTTGATTATTCAATATGCTTATCCAGATTTTTAGTGTTTTAAAATGCTTGAGATACATGGTGTTGAAAAGGCTGATTAAGATTTTGGTGTCAACTATGATTTTTAGTGGTGTTTGAGATTGCTTATTAGTCAAACAAAATCTCTAACTGTTTGTAGAAATTTGTATTTTTCTCAACCTGTTTGTAGAAATTGCATCTGAATGCTGATTGAACCTACAAATCTTCGAATTTTTATGCATTGCCGTATAGGATTCGAGCCTCCTGAGGAAATCATGCAAGTTGTTAACTAAAAGCATGGCACAAGAGAAGTGAAGGAAGTGGAACTAACGATCAAGAAGTCAGGTATATTTGATATTTTATTCTATGAAACAAACACTGATATTAAGTTTCAAATTTTATTTTCATGTTTACTGTTAGCTTTAACTCTTTTCAAAGCAATTTTATTAATATTTTACTTCTATTTACTTGATTTTCCTTTTAGGTATTTCGTTTCGCTTACACACACAGAGGTGCATACAACGATTCTTTGTGCTCTGCCGTTTGTGCATTTTTCCTGTGACAACAATGGTTATCAGGTGCTTATGTTGTTAAACTCTTTGATTCATTTTCTATAATGTGTGAAACAATCTAAATGACTATGTAAACAAAATGAATCCAAAGTGAAAATTGCTTTGCTGTGAGGGTTTATTGGTGAATATCATCTATTTTCATGGTAAGTTGTGCAAGTTTTGGATGATTCTACAGTTGTAAATGGTTTTAGCGTGTTTGGAAACGACTATAATGTCGGAACATTTGGGAAAACTTGAATTTGGTGCTCAAACAGGGACCGCTTGCAATGATATGAGCTAATGTGTGATTTCGTTTTTTGGCTTTTGGCAGGGAATTGGCTAATTGCTGTTATTTGATTGGCAGTGTTCTTTTTTCTTGCGCTTTACTTGGGTAAGTAGATTTTGAACTATTCCTGTCAATCGATCTTTTTAGCACTTTTCACTCACGCAATATATTAGCAATCGAGTAGTTAATTGTAATGGTGCTGATTGCTTTATCAGGTGGTTATGATAAGGAGGATAAGGCGGTGATCCTATACGTTGGCTGCTCTTAAATTTTAGGGACCGACGGCTTTCACAAACTTTCCGGTATCTTACATTACCATATCCTCTTAGTTCACTTGATTTAACTATATGGCAACATAAACTATGCAACAGAACTAGGAGAATTTAAAAGTGGAAGAAAGCATGAAATCAAGTCACGAACAGCCATATGCACTTACTGTGATTGTTTTTCTTTTAGTCCAGCTGTTGTATTATTATGGTCGAAACACGAACTTATTTTGGTAAAAAAGAAGGATGAAAAAACAAATTCGAACTTTACCTTGAAGTGAATTTGTCTTTATTCTCACGTTATGGTAGCACCGAATTTTATTTTCAGATTTAATTCAACTTAGTTTGCGTCAAGAGCAATAAACCCGAATAACATCATAAATTTAAATGACATCCATGTGTTAGAATCCTGAAATTAATTCAACTATGACAATGAATGAGACTTGCCGGTAGGATTTGTGAGCTTTAAGATAGATTATAATGTTACGCAATAACAAATATTTTTGTAATCGGTTTGTGCAGGAATGAGTTACACAGATAGAAGAGAAATAAGTATAGACATAGAAAGGGGGAGGAAGGAAAGAGAGAGTAACAAGAATAGAAGGCGAAGTAGAGGACGATGACATGGATAGGGGTTGGAAAAGAGAGCGGCGCAAGATTATGATTACAACAGACGGAATATAAGCGTAAAAGCAAGTTATCATCGTGACAGGTATGGTCGCTAAATAATAAAAGTTATGCTCTATCACTCTTTCATGATACAAAAAGTACTAGGTGAAAAAGGGGTTACCTAATACTATTTTGATGATATTAAAGAATAATGGTGTCGTACATGTTTTTACGCTAGATGATATTAGAAAAATGGCTGAAATCTGGGTTTAGTTTTACTACATGAAGATTGACTTATTATGACTAAAAAATTTCAGTCCGAGGAGGATTTCGAGAAATGGAATGCATCAGCTCTGGGACTACCAAGGTGTGTTATGTGTATTTGCTTTATCTATTGGATATGTCAAGATTTACTACATGAGATTGACTGATTATGACTCAAAAATTCAGTCAGAGGAGGCTTCGAAGAAAAGGAATGCATTAGCTCTGGGACTGCCAAGGTATGTTATATGTATTTGCTTTATCTATTTGATATGTGGCAAGATAAGCGAACAAGCAACGGTGCAGGTTGGGTTTGACGTAATTTTTATGCAGCTCTATTGACATAAATGTGAAGCCAGTAAAATGGTGGCTGTACATAAGCTACCCAAACAGCCCTTAATAACATGTTTAGGGAGCCAAATGGCGGCTGAAATACGCTATCCAAACAACCCTTAGTAACATGTCAAGGCACCCAAAGAGCTGTTGAAAATGCACTATCCAAATTGCCCTTAATAACATGTCAAAAAATTATGGTGATATTGCCAGTGATGAGACTTAAGATGGTGCTTGCCGTTTTACATAGCATTAAATGGTCTATAAAACTAATTGACGACTTTGGTTGAATGTATGTTCTTCAAATGCAGCATAATCAAACCAAATGTATCCTTTGGTATATAATTTGGGTTGATGGCAACATAAACCATGAACCTAATTAAACAAAATTATCAGGTTTTTAAAGCAAGATTGGTCCCAAAACTTTGGTTTCGGGTGATACTTTAATCCTCGAACACTTCGGTTATGCACCCACAATAAATTCTAGCAGTGTATATTATTGTTTCAGCCTTTTGTCATTTCTACACTTTAGTGCACATATTACAATATAGTTATACTAAAATTTGACTTAGGCTAAAAATCTTTATGTTTTATTTCTGGGCTGTTGATTAATTTCCTTTTCATTTGTTATCAGGAAGGAACTAGATCAGATCTTGCATGCAATATGAAATACTTTGGTGATTTTTATTGCAAGGATATTCTTCATGTTTCGTCATGTTAAAGAAAAGAAAGAACATCCAATAGGCATGAATGGTTTTGAGCTGATTTGAATATCTAAGTGTCTCAACCTCGGTGATCTTTTCGAGATTGAACAGGTCCATACTCGCTCCTTCTGTAGTCTCTCTCTCTCTCTCTCTCTCTCTCTCTCTCTCTCTCTCTCTCTCTCTCTCTCTCTCTCTATTGGATAATGTTTATTTGATGCCAAATAATCAATAGCATTTTAATTATTGATATTCAGTATTAAATCTTTTACTTTAAGAACCAATCTTCGAATGCGTAGGGTGATAGTTCAAAACAGGTTGGGCTAGGTTGCCTGAACCACTTATACTTTTTTAGAAGAAACCTCAAACCTGTGATCCAAATGTTTGTGCATAAGCTAAGAACGACAAAGTTTCTAAACATCCAAGAAACTAAGTCATGATTTTAGTTACAATCAACTGTTGGATATTTGATTAATGAACTCCACAATGTCCCAGCCTTTTTGACACATTTTGAAACCTCTGTAAAATGCGTACATGTTTTCTGTTCATATAAAGCAATTCCATCGTATATTTTATACTTTTCAATAAAGTATTAATTCGGGGACATCGTTGTAACTATATAAATACGATAACAAACCACGAACATAGTAATAAGTATGTTAATGAAACGTTGACATTTGGGTCTGTATAAGTGCAAAGTGTATAGCTTTATGAATCTCAACTGATTACTTAGTGGTGTTTTTTAGTATTTATGCTTCAGTGTTTTATAACCTTTTCATAAAGTTAAAATCACATGTCCAACTTATATTCTTATATTTACGCCGATTGATGTTTTCTCAACATATCCATTTTCATATGTTAATTACTTGGAAGTTTTGTTGCAGGTTGTTGAAGTCTCAACTTCTAATAACAGAAAGCATGTTCATGCTAAATTTCACTTTGTTGCAATCGATATCTTTAATGGAAAGAAGTTTGAAGCTATGGTTCCTTCCTCACACAATTGTGATGTATGTTTATTTTATTTAATTAGTTAGCGTATTGAACTTATAAAACTAGCCTCTCTTCATGTAAAACACCACACAAACACACTTCAATTTGCAAAAAGTGTGGTTTTGAAAACACCTGGAAATGACGAAAGGTACATGAAAAACCACTACTTTTTTTTTCTGAGTTCATGATCGGCCATTGCTGCTAAGTTGATGTCTTTTATAACAGCAATACTTCTTTAAAAAAAATAAAAAAATAATTATTACTAAGAAAACGTTAACATAGTTTTAATAAACACAAAACGGTCGCACCGCAGCAACGCGCGGGCTAACATGCTCGTTTGATATATGCTACAAACAGCAAGATGACACATCAAATAAATTTAGTATTAGGCACGTCTTTTATGATCCTGTCATATGTAAATTATTTATAGCAAGCCAATTTTTTAACCCAAAGTCAATATAAGAGTTATTTTGACAGCACGTCAACACCATAAAGCGAAAGCTATGGAAAATGTAAAAAATGAATCAAACGTCATATTGCTTTTACAAAGAAGGTCACTGAATCTGATACATAATCAACAACAAGCAATCACTCTTAACAAACTAAACTTTAGCGCCAAAACTAAACTTAAAACAATAGATTTACACTTTCAGTCCATATTCATCAAAACTATATATTTATTAACAACGCAAATACAAATTGCAAAATGATCATGTCTCTTGAAGATATCATTCAATTTCAGGAAGACCAATTACCAACTCATTACAGTCTCATTCTTTTTTTGTTACAATTAACACTACTAAACCTGACTTCAACATTACAGTATTATTCACAATTCTTTACAGAAGACCAACTACAGGCTCATTACAAACAGCCTAGCTATATATTTCCTTTTGGTTACAACACCAATTACACATTACAACTAAAACCTGACCATAACACTCTAATGAATACAGTAAAACAGACTAATTGAACAAACAAACATAAAAGCATACATCATGTAAGTAAAACCACCAGGCAAAACATCTTCATCACTTGCAACCTCCCCATGCACCTCTTCGCCACGCGCTACCTGGCGATATTGCACATACAACACTGTATTCGCAGCCACATACTGCACCATCATCATTAACGAAAAAAAGTAATTGAAACCAAATTGAACAATCGATAACCACTGAGACACTGATTCCGTATTCATAAGTAACGCATTCAACATCAGAAGTATTCCAATTACACCAACTGTGTAGAACAATATCGAAAATGAAAGTAACTTTGAAGATTGTTTCTCGCATTGACGTAATACCTCTTTCCCTGATCTTGATTCCAAAATCACAATTGCTGGTGCAGATCCCCATACTCCTAAGAAGGATACTATATTACCCGCTAGACAACATGATATTATAAACAAATCAAGATAAAACCAATATAAGAGTGCGAGTATGACTGAGGAGTAGGTAAATTCTATCAATGCAGCGATGGACGTGGAAAGAAGAGGTTTAAATGAGTTCTGTGATGATTTGATGGTGGATGTGAATGTGAGAGGTTTTCGGAGGATGGCTTGGTTTGTGCTGTGGGTGATTAATGCAACTCCGGCAATGGTGGAGTAGATGGCAGTGACGAGTATTGCTAAGGTTTCGAAAGTGAGTAAGTTTTGGTTATCGTTTGTTAGCAAGGATTGAATGGCGGAAGTGGTGGCCATGGTGAGTGGGAGGAAGACGGGAGAGAGGGTGAAGAAGTGGAGGGAGTTCTTGTCGAGGATTGTGATTGTTTGTCGGAAGAGACGGTGGTGGCTGATGGCGGTGGGAGCCATTGATGAGTGATTAGTTTTCTTGAGGAAGAAGAAATGTGAGAGGTAGCTAGTTGAAATAGATTGGGTTATATACAAGGAGGTTGACAGGGAGCATTTACTTATTTACCCTNTTACAGTCTCATTCTTTTTTTGTTACAATTAACACTACTAAACCTGACTTCAACATTACAGTATTATTCACAATTCTTTACAGAAGACCAACTACAGGCTCATTACAAACAGCCTAGCTATATATTTCCTTTTGGTTACAACACCAATTACACATTACAACTAAAACCTGACCATAACACTCTAATGAATACAGTAAAACAGACTAATTGAACAAACAAACATAAAAGCATACATCATGTAAGTAAAACCACCAGGCAAAACATCTTCATCACTTGCAACCTCCCCATGCACCTCTTCGCCACGCGCTACCTGGCGATATTGCACATACAACACTGTATTCGCAGCCACATACTGCACCATCATCATTAACGAAAAAAAGTAATTGAAACCAAATTGAACAATCGATAACCACTGAGACACTGATTCCGTATTCATAAGTAACGCATTCAACATCAGAAGTATTCCAATTACACCAACTGTGTAGAACAATATCGAAAATGAAAGTAACTTTGAAGATTGTTTCTCGCATTGACGTAATACCTCTTTCCCTGATCTTGATTCCAAAATCACAATTGCTGGTGCAGATCCCCATACTCCTAAGAAGGATACTATATTACCCGCTAGACAACATGATATTATAAACAAATCAAGATAAAACCAATATAAGAGTGCGAGTATGACTGAGGAGTAGGTAAATTCTATCAATGCAGCGATGGACGTGGAAAGAAGAGGTTTAAATGAGTTCTGTGATGATTTGATGGTGGATGTGAATGTGAGAGGTTTTCGGAGGATGGCTTGGTTTGTGCTGTGGGTGATTAATGCAACTCCGGCAATGGTGGAGTAGATGGCAGTGACGAGTATTGCTAAGGTTTCGAAAGTGAGTAAGTTTTGGTTATCGTTTGTTAGCAAGGATTGAATGGCGGAAGTGGTGGCCATGGTGAGTGGGAGGAAGACGGGAGAGAGGGTGAAGAAGTGGAGGGAGTTCTTGTCGAGGATTGTGATTGTTTGTCGGAAGAGACGGTGGTGGCTGATGGCGGTGGGAGCCATTGATGAGTGATTAGTTTTCTTGAGGAAGAAGAAATGTGAGAGGTAGCTAGTTGAAATAGATTGGGTTATATATAAGGAGGTTGACAGGGAGCATTTACTTATTTACCCTTGTTATGGCACGAGTGTAAAGCTGTAAAATAGAGAAGTGTCTGATACTTTGCTACGTACAGTTTTATAATCCAATTTAGAATATTGGTAAAAATTAGCTAGTTTGTACATATTTAAACTGCAAGATTATGACTTAAAGTTTATTATTATTAGTTATAACTGACAACAGAATAAGTTAGCTGTTAATAGTTGGTTACTTTCAGTTGTCTAGATTAACCTGCTGTGTTCTTGTTTGTTGTTTGGTTTCATGGTCATAGCTTTTGCAACAAAAAATCAAATTTGCTAATGAGTTTTGGGTGTTGATATCTTTGATATGTGGTATTCATACTTCTTTATTTATAAGTGAAAACCTAATCTGAAACTAGCTAATTCCCCAAAACTTACAATAAAGTGAATCAAGCTATATATACCAAAACTGTAAGTAAGAAATATAACATATAATTAAACACCAATAGTAGAGTTGTCGACGACTTGACGGCTTGTTTGGGTGTTGGCCGGCCAGAGGGAAACATATATAAAACATACAAGCTAACAACTAGCCATCTTTTTTAACAGAAAACATAATATGATCAAGACATCCGCTAACAAGTGAGCGTTGCGTGTAAGTGTGTAACTAATTAAAAAGAAGAAAATTCAACACACCTCCAGTGACAAACTTCAGGCAAAGTTTATAAAAGAATAAAGTTATGTAAGGCTTCATATATGACGGATTTGATAAATGGTAGAATGCATGGTTTTAATTCATCTAATTAAACAACCAGTTTACGTACCTTCTGAAAATGATCCATATATACCTTTTATAGCCACATCTAAACTTAGTAATAATGTACAACAATCATATACATCTAAAGGTCATAAAGGAAATGAACTTCTATATACAAACATGTAAAACCAAAAACGGATCATCAATTTGATGATTTTATTCAATATTCAACAAGTGTGCACGTACATTCAAACTACTCGATCGTAAAGACACAAACTCGACCTACTAAGGCATATCGTCACTACAACACAAGCTCCAAATAGCTATATTACGAGCATAATACGCTAATCAAATCAAATTGACACACTAATTGACCAAACGATTAGGCGGACACACATCATGTAACTAAAACCTCCATGCAAAGGCAACCTATCATCTTCATCTGGCACTTCCTCATCCACAGCGTCTTGACCCCTACGCATCACCTTGCGACATTCCACAAACAACAACGTATTCGCCACCACATAGATCACAATCATCCATAAACAACACATGTAATTCACACCAACATACACAACCGAGATCCACATCGATACCGATCCCAGATTCGTAAAAATCACACAATTCCTCAGCATTGATTCGACTCCACAAATTGTCCACACGAATATCAAGAACGAAAGTAACCGAAACTTAGCCGATTGATTAGCACTTTGATTTAACGGCTCAAATCCTGATTTTCTTTCCGAAACAACAATCGCAGCAGCAGATCCCCACACAACTAAGCAGATCCGCGTCATAACCATTAGAACGTTTGGCAATACTATCAAAGGCTCAATAAGAAACCCTAATAATAACGAATCAACGGTGATAAAAGATTGTGTGATCAAGAGTGACATCAAAATTACTTTCATCGATCCAGCAAAGAATGTGAAAAGAAAAGGGACGAATGAACGTGAAAATGCGTTGAAGGTTAAAGTGAAGGAGAGAGGTGTACGGCGGATGGCATGGAATGTGCTGTAGGTGGTGAACACTACTCCAACGAGTGCGGGGATGATGACGGTGATGAATGTAGCTATGGTTATCGGAGTTAGCAAGTTTTGCAAATCGGTGGTGAGGTTAAAAGCGGAGAAGACGGTGAGTGGGAGGAAGAGTAGTGAGAGGGTGAAGAAATGGAGTGAGTTCGAGTTGAGGATTGTGATTGTTTGATTGAAGAGACGTTTGTGGTTGATGGAAGCCATTGTTGATTTGCTGAAATGAATTGTTTTGTTTACTTGAAGAAGAAGAAGTGTGAGCGTTAGTTTATATAGGGGTGGAAGGAAGTTGATAGTGTGACTAAAATTAACAGAATCAGTTATTAAAGAAGTGTTTGCTGGGTTCAGTTTTAAGATGTTACTGTGGTTAGAACAGAATCAGTTAGTTGTTACGTTTTGTGTATAAAATGTGAGCAGCAATTAGCTTGTAATAGTTCGTTAATAATTAGTTTAATTCTTGTAGATCAAGTTCGTTTTAGTTCATAATTGTATTCTGGTTTGTTGATGCTGGGAATTGAATATATAGCAACGAAATAGCAGTTATCAACCCAATGAACCAATGCGCATACACACTAGACTAGCTAGCCACTTCCCTTTTAACGAGAATATCATGCATCTGCTTCATAAACTTTTTTTTTTTTGGTAAAAGGATTCCCTGGTAACAATATATTAACCAAATAACTTTTAAAGTTACAATGGATATGTGGCTGAAGTACCTGACATTAACCTCAGTAAACGCTTGAACACCACTAGAAACATTTATGACATGCCATAAATGAATCAACTACTACGAAAAACTAGAACAACCATGAAAGAAAAAAAACATGCACGAATCAAAATCGATATTACTTCCTCGACTTGGCCTTGGGACTTAAAATCAACATCCTTGTTAAGATTCCTCCAATTGCCCAGGTAAATCAAGAACTGGGCAGCGTAATCATCAGGAAAAATAAACTTTCAAGCTCGTTTTGTCTCCAGCTGATGACAGGTAACTACTCATAGGTATCGTCTGGCTCAAAGAACCTCATCATCACATCAGATACAACCACATTAACCTAACCTTAGAGAAGGATCTACCTTCTTAATCCCCTCAAAACACCGGAACAGGTTTCCATTATCATCCACAAAGCGTTCCTATCCATCAATAATGAGCGTTTTTCAAGCTTATCATTTTTCTCGACGATAGGGGTACTTGGTTTACCACCTCAATAGATCATCAAACCTCATTGTCACTATCAATCTCATAACATGACCGCTTTGCTCCCCTTGTGTACACCCCAAAACCTCAGGCCCATTTCAGAATTGGTCACCTCATCCATAAGCGAACCAAATGGATTCTTAGTGATCGATATCACTTAGATCATCATGAATATACTTATTAGAAGTATGCACATCACTTTTCGCTTGATTAACCGGTCTTGCGCAGCATGATATTAGGACCACTGCATTGTGTGTTAGTACCATTACTTTTGAAGACGACGCCTCCCAATCAGAACCCACTTTCTTTTTCGAAACTGGCTGCCAACGATAATTCAATGTGACCCTCGTTTCGAAAAACGAACT
>LBNU01006207.1:317488-335797 GCA_014162995.1 Artemisia annua | reverse complement strand
GATGAATTTTATCCAATCGGTCACTTTTCTATGAATCGTGTTCTTACTCTATGACCCTTAATCGTTATTGAAAGATAATGAAAGTCAAGCACACCGTCATAAGCTAAAGTAGTTTAATATAGGATGTACATAGTCAAAAATGGAAAACCGGGGCGTTTTAGGAATAAATGATTTCATATCTCTCTTGAACGTTTTGCTACTTTTTAAAGTTAGTTAAGAGAAGTGTGAAATTATTTATCTTTAAAGCCTGACGTGATTACACTGCGTGAGGACACGCAATACCTTAGTCTGGGGGATTTTGGTATGTGCTTATTCACATACCTTTTATTCACCATTTTTAGACTCTAAAAGACTAAAAACTAACGTTCAACGCCAAAGATATCGTGTTTTTGTGTTTGTGACTGTACAGGTAAGGATATTGCAAAAACAACATAGAAATCAACCAAAAAGCCTAAAACGAGCACGAGATGTGGAAAAAAGTCTTAAAGTGAAGCCAAAGATGAAATTTGCCTAAGAAAAGCCCGTGACGACGAATTTATTTCCTAAAGGCTCAAAAAAATAAAAGAGACACTTAATCGAAGTTCAAGGTTAGATATCAAGATGAGCTTCACAAATTCGAGCAAGTGATCACTTTTAAGTCTTCAAAGACCTTTGGAAAGCACGTCAACACGCTACCTCAAGTTACAAGGACTTACGTTTAATTGTTAGAACATTTAGTAGCGTTGTAATAGAAGTTTATGTGTAGCTTTCATGAGATATCAAAGTATAGGGGCTAAACCGTACACGATGTAAAAAAAGGGAAGCTTCCTTACTCCCTTAAATACCTCCCCTTAGCCTCATTTGTAAGCTAGTTTTTTATTGAGTCTTAGTTTTTATTTTTGAGTCTAGTTAGTGTAAGTCTTTTTATTAATGCAAGCTTTATTTTCATGTCTTAAATCTTTTCTTTAGCTTATTTCTAACGCCTCTTTACAATCTTTCTTTGAAATCTTTACATCTTTTTGAGCTTAGTTTGTGTCATCTTAATCTTTATAAAAGCTTATATAGTTTTCGCCACCTTTGCATGGTTTTGAATTCGAATATTATAAAAATAATGTGTTAGGGCTTGTTTTGTGTGTCGTTAGCTTATATAACAACTTATTTAGTCTTTTAAACGAGTTCTCTATTAAGTTTTATAAGATTTTTATTAGTGTAGGTTATTAGTTTTGAGTTAAAAAACGTTCCAGCCTAATTTTTGTGTCTAGCGAGTATGGTTTTTAGGGTTTAGCGAGTTGGGATCATTTGTATTCTTTTCTAGCGAGTTTCAAAGTATTTTTGCGAGTTTCATTTTAGGGTTTAGCGAGTTTAGTGTAAAAGTTAGCGAGTATCACATTTTCATTTTAGGGTTTAGCGAGTTTCATTTACTTTTTGCGAGTATCAAGTTAAAGTTTCGCGAGTAAGGTTTTATTTGGATAGTTTTGCGAGTATGGTACCATGTTTTGCGAGTTTGGAAACTTAAATTTTGCGAGTAAGACTTTTATAATAGCGAGTATGCTATCTTGAGTAGCGAGTATCAACTTGGCTACAAATTTTCTTGCGAGTTTAGTCCATGTTTTGCGAGTATGAAATGATTTTTGCGAGTATGGTTCTCCTTTTTAGCGAGTATGTTTTCTTTTCTTTGCGAGTATGGGTCCAAAATTGCGAATAAGGATTTTCTAGTTTGCAAGTTGTAAGTTTCTTTTTGTGTCAAGTTAACTTTAGTTTGAGTTTGAGTCTCGTTTGCTTCTTAAGCCGGGTTAGGCTTTTCTTTTCCTCATCGTTTCATCGAGTGGGGTTTTGTTGGGTTCATTCCTAAACGAAACTCCGCCGAATTTTCTAAAATCCTTTCTAGATTTATTTACCTTAGTTTAATTTCTTTTCTTATTAGTTTAAGTATTAGTACGTTAAATCTTTAATCATTTCTTTAGTTAAACTTCTCTTTTCGTTAATTAAATACAAAACTCCAAAAATAGTTTCTTGTTCACTTTCTCTTATTGTTTTGCAATTTAAATTTCATTTCTTTAAAGTTTTACGTAGTCTTATGTTTTCTTTTCTTGTTCAACTTATTTCTTTTAATCTCGTACTTTATTTCATTTAAGTTTTAAACAAGTTTTCGTAGTATAAACAAAAACCAAATCTCATCTTTCAAACTTATTCATCTCACATAACTCACGACTCGAGTGACAAGATCAATTCAACCCTCGTTGGGACAACGATCCGTGGTTTACAAGCTAGACTGCGACGATCAAATTTATGGCGCCGCTGCCGGGGAGCGGTTGATAAGATTAAGTCATTAGATTATTGAGTATTGTGTTTTGAAGAACCTTCTTTTAGAAGTTATCGTTTTTTATAAACATAAAAACAACTAAAAATTATAAAACCTATAAAAACCAAAAATATTTTTCATTTTTCTTTTATAAAACATAAAAACCAAAAAGATTTTCATTTCAACTTACTTTTTCAATTTGTTTCACTTTGATTTGTTTCAATTTGTATGAACACTCGTTCTTCTTATAACGAGCTTTTTCCACCACTTCCTAATCCCGAGAGTCTTCTACGACGTCCAAACCGAGTTAATTCTCCAAATCTCGAGGAAATGAATAACAACAACAACAACGGTGCACAAGCCAACGGGGCTCCCAACGGAGGAGATCCCCAACCTCTTCATGATTTACGTCCAATGGAGGAACAACTCCAATCACCTTTCCAAGGTGTGAGGAGAGCCATCGTGATTCCCGATATTCAAGCAAATCACTTTGAAATCAATCATGGATTGCTCAATCTCATTTCGAGTATATCCTTTCACGGGTTTGATCACGAAGATCCTCATGTTCACATTCGGAACTTAACCGACATTGCTGAAACAATTAAAATCAACCAAGTTCCTTATGATGTTGTCAAAATGAAATTGTTTCCCTTTTCTCTCAAAGGAGCCGCTCGAACTTGGTTGGAAAAAGAACCCCCTAATTCGATTCATACTTGGAATGATTTAGCCAACAAGTTCCTCAACCATTTCTGTCCACCTTCTAAAACCTCAAATCTTCGTACTCAAATCTTTCGATTCCAACAAGCTTTCGATGAATCATTCAGCGAGGCTTGGGATCGTTTCAAAGAGTTACTTGAAAAGTGTCCTAATCACGGGTTTTCTGAATTGCATCAAATTGATACGTTCTACAATGGTTTGAATCCCGCTGATCAAGATTCGCTCAATTCTGCTGCTGGTGGCAATCTGTTAGCTCGAAACACTCAAGAAGCTTTCACGATCATTGAAAACAAAGCAAAAGTTAGAACTTCTCGAAATAAAACACAAGTTTCAAGTGCTAGTAACAAGTCTAACGACGATGTTTTGTCTCACGTTATCGAGTCTAACAAACAAAACGCTGATGCTATTCCTGCTCTTACAAAACAAATGGGATTTTTTATTCAAAACAAAGAACAAACTTCTCAAACCATCAATGCTATTAACCAAAGTTGCGAAACTTGTGGTGGTCCCCATTCGTATTACGAGTGTCCAACAACTAACGTTCCTAACGAGATGTGTACGCCGCTAACATGGGTGGTAACGCTTACCAACCCCAAGGAGATCGAAATCTTCTCAGCTACCGTTCAACCAATTACCTTGGACCACCACCCGGTTTTCAAAACCCGCCTTCAAATCAAAATGTGCAAAATCGTGGTAATCAAGTTAATCAGAATCAAAGTCGAGTGACTCAAGGTTTTCAGAATCAAAATCAAGGATTTAACCAAAATCGCGGTTTTCAAAGTAATCATGGAAATTTTGCAAATCAAGGTGCTAATTATGGAAACTTTAATCATGAGAATCAAAATTTTCAAAATCAAGGTTTCAACAACGCCCGTGGGCAAACTTTTAACCAACAACGCCTGTGGGCAAACTTTTAGCCAACGTAATTATAACAAAAACACGGGTGTAAAACAAGGGTTAATTCTAATGCCTCTTATCATGTAGTAGATCTAACTACACGAATGTAGTCTCACTTGTGGATTTGAGATGGTCCTAACGCAAGTTCTAGAATCTAAGTGCTACCGGTACACATATCATAGCATAAATGCTTTTCCTACCAATTCTAGGGGCGAACATCACATATTTGGGGTGAAAATTTTTTTAGTGGTACGGTTTTTGTGCTAGTCATATAATTTCCTATCCATGAGACGCTTGTTAGGACCAAAGTTTCACTTCTAAATGTTGTAAAAAATTTTAAATTGGCGCTAGAATTGCCCTAACAAATATTTCTCTCGGTTTTATTACAAATTTACTATCAAACAAACAAAAATCAAGCGCAATTGCATTCTCTAAGGTGTCTTCATTTACCCCCCTTACACTTAAACCGAACATTGTCCCCAATGTTCACATAAAAGATGTAAAAGTAATGAAAATGAAAGAATGAAACAAATACTCCCCTGATTCGTTTGGTGTGGATAGTGAGGTAACATGGTTAGATCTTCTTCCAAGAACGATGAACGCTCAAAGCTTCCCTTCCGAAATATAAATCATCTTCTTGTCCAACATAACCTGTTAAACCTGAGAAAACAAACACGAAAAACCGAAGCATCAAACCGAACAAAGACAATTCACAACTAGATGTAATTCTAGACTTAGAAATAAAACAATTAAAGATATAATGCTTGCAAAATGAATGTTTACAGATTATTGAAAGTTTTAATTCCTAGAAATTATGTAAAACATTGATTGTGACTCGATACAAGCATTTGACTCGAACAAACACTAATATGTATTCTAATTTTATATTGTTATGATTCATGTTTAATCTTGTTCTTTAAAATAGATTTAGATTTCCCTTACACTTATGTTGGACCTTGGATACAACCTAAATCACGACCTTCTTCATCAAATCTAGAGAGAGAAAGAGAGATGTATAGAGAGAGAGTGGGAGGATCATATGTGTGAAATAAGAACTTGTATTATTACCAAATGATCAACCACCTCACAAATGAGGTTATACAATACATTATATAGTGCATACAAGTCTAGGGCTTTTGATGTTACATGTTTGACCCTTAGACTTATAAGTAATTGATAGATGAACATATAACTTCCTAAAACACTTTCTAACGCAACCTATTACACGATTCAAGAATATAATGACCGACACTTCATAATATAAAATACGATGCTAACAACTTATCTTTTGCAAAATACCTTTATATGTAGTTAAGACGAAGTTAAAAACAAAATAAAGCATTTTCACAATTTAATTTGAAACATGAACCAATAACAATAAAAATAAAACACACATACGGAATTAAAAACAAATAAACAAAACAAATAAAGCAAATAAAGCTTGGGTTACTTCCCAATAAGCGCTTGTTTTTGTTCGAGTCACGAGCCTGACTCTACCCTTATTTAACAGAAATAGGGGAGGTTTTCCCTACACTTAGAATTAAGTGCGGGTAGAAGTAGCGACACACGCCCTTAGGGTGGAAATATGCCACGTGAGGTGAAGGGGGTGAGTGAATGGCTTCCTTCATCCTAAAACTACCCGGATAATATTGGTTGATGGGTGGGTCGGTTCCTCTTTTATCAACACTAGGAAATTCCCTAGAACTAAGAGTAAGGTTATCATTACAAGTGTTCAAACCTATATCCTCTAGTTGTGTTTGGTTCAAAGGTTCTACCTCCATCGGGATTCCTAAAGTCTCTTCTACTTCTTCCGGGTAAGTCACAGGCTGTGTGGGTGCCTCAAATGATGGTGGAGTATTTTGTGGGCTTATGTTATTTACCTCATCATTCCACGTGTCAAGATCACCTATATCCTCATCATGTGTTTTAGTATAATCTATCCTAAGCATTCTCCCAAGTATCTCAAGTGCTTCTCCAGGCATCTCAACTTCTATATCCGAATCATAAGGATCATGACTGTTGTAGCCTCTCGTAATTTCCCGTACGATTAGTAAAAAATAAATATGAATAAATGCGGGTAACAAATTTTTTTTATTATGCATGACGTATTACGTGAATCACTATGACATTTGTGAATGACCATTTGCCTAGGAATGATGCTTACACACGAACCTTGATAGTCTAATATTGCGAATATATTTTAAAACGTTTATATTTTTATAAATATACGTTTCGTTTAATATCCGTACACTATTTATATATTTCCCGAACCTACGAAAATTCCCGAGATTGCTCACAACTATTATTGGACCGAAACCCAACTCACGAAACTTGCTATGTGGGCCCCCGTGACCAATTGGGCCTGAAGTAAACCCAACTGCTGCTAACGGACCCTCTGTTTTCTTTATTTCCTTGTTTTGGGCCTGTCAACCCACGAAGCCCAACAAGCAGCCCAGCAAGCCAACAAGCCCAGCGAGGGGTGTTGGTTTTTATTATTTTCTTTCTTGTTTCCAGTCGCGACCAGCCATAAAACACCCTTGTTATTCTTGATTTCGACACACAACCTACTGATTTTATTTCACCATTTGATTGACGACCTGGCCTAGTATCAAGAATGACAAATTTTAGCAAATGACTCACACGTTTACTGCCCTAAATCTGTCCCAAGTAAACCATAAAAACCATTTTGAGAAATATCGTAAAAACGTGTCAAAACTTTCCTAAGCACCTCCTATGCTCCCCAATGCCTACCAAACAAAGTATACACTACTGTCAGTTGTCAGGAATTATCAGAACCAAGTCTTACACATTCTTTTTGTGTTTTTGTTCGATTGGTCGAGTATGTGGTGCCACCCATCAAGACCAAGCCAACGCACCATTCCTTTGGCATATTTCATTTGTCATTTCATCCTAAGAACTTTCTATAAATCCCATATAAACACAGTCGATACTCATAACACAAATAATTCACATTTTAAAAGTTCCTAAGTCTTGAAACATGTCTTGAAGCACGAGAACCTTGGCAAGAATTCCTAGACCACGACACCCCTTGAAGACCTACTCTTGATCGTTGTTGTGATGTTGGTGCATCAAGAGACGAACCCCGTTAATCCTTTGTCCTAGCTCAGTCTCTATACGCGTTTTATACCACCCTTTTGAGGTGAGGTGAGACTTATTTTCATCTCTTTTCAATATATATAAGTTCATCAATTTCAGTTTTTGCACGAACACTTTACCTAAGTATTTCGTTATACACAAACATAACACATACATTTTATTCGACATCCCAAATGTTCACTAAGCTAATAAATGAGAACCACAAAGTTTTGTACGAAATAATAACGTTTATATATAAAAACCAACGCGTTTAGAATTCCCTTGGACCTATTCGAATTTATTTCCAACACTTAGAAATTTCCTAAGTATATAAACTGTTTCAGATTCGATTTGAGCCATTTACTTTGGTCTCATAAAAACTTATTTCGACACATAGTATATTATTTTTATGGTTTGACCTCATTGACAACATGACTAGCAATCAGGAAACACAAATAACTCGACCTAATAAGCTCGTATAAGCTATTTTCAAAAGCCAATTCGTTTGAACAAAAACAGTTTTCTAAAACCTTTCTAAATAACAAAAAGGGCTTAAGGCCCAATAAGCTGTTTATAAGCTTATGGAATAAGCTGATCATACAAGCTCTTCTGAATTGTTAATAGGACCTTTGAATAAGCCCAACCCCAGGCCCAAACCCCTCGTAAGCCCATTGGATCGTAAAACCTTAATGGGCCTTATATTTAATTCTTTAGGCCCAATAAGAGAAAGTAAAAACTTTTAAGTTAATAAGCTGTTGAAATAAGTTGTTTAAGATGTTCTGAGCTTATTTGAAAAGGAAAAATGTTAAGTTTTTAATTTAGTAACTTTTGGACTAAGTTTGCAAAATTTCTTGGCCGAGGGACTAAAAGTGTAAACTTTGCAAACATTGGGTAAAAACTGTCAAATCTGGATTTTTGAAGTTCGAAACTGTTAATAATAAAACATGGAGTTAATAAATGTAAATGTTGGTACATTTGGACCTAAAATGAGATAATATTTAACTTTGCACTAACGGTGTAAGGTTTGACTGTTAGGGTTGAAAATGTAACTATGGTGAAACTTAAAGGATTTTCTGTAATATTGTTTTATAAAAATAATATTAATGTTTTGTATATAAATGTAAGGGTAATTGATATAAAAACTTGATAAGTTTAACGTATATATATAAGTTAAATAATTCGCGTAACAATAAATAAATTCGTAATATGACGATACGTTATTCACTTTCTTTTATACTTACAATCGTAACTAATCGTCTCCAAGCGGTGACTTAATTATGATGAATTTCCATCAATCACCGATCATTGTGCTCACAAGTTATGTGTATACATAACTTTGTTTTTGAACTTAAGGCATTTAAACAAACACGAGTTTTGTTCATGACCAAAATGAATAATATTCGCGATAAAAACCGGACTTAGACTATCAACTGAAACTTGCATTATATTTTAGGTTGTGTGTGAAGCCGTTGCCTAGCATCGTTGAATTTACGATACCGCTACATCTACTGTACTACTAAAGTGAGTTCATAGCCCACTTTTTAACTGTTTTATGTGGGGAGATACATGCTTAAAACCGAACACAAGCTCTTTTATTTTGGTATTGATATACCGGCTGACCGTTATTATTGCTTAAGTAGCTATTGTCGAAAGTCCCTCGATCATGAACCTTAATCACTTGCTGAGTGAACGTAAATAATGGTGGATAGATCTATTAGGGACTGACAATCCCCGTTTGGTCGTTGGAGAAAACTACCAAACGCACATTATTTTGATGACATAGGTAACTGACAAAAACCTATCTTGGGGGCATTTTATTATATTGCGTCATATTATTAAATATGATTGGCTGTCAAATCGTTGTGTGTCATGAGCTTAATGCAATAACGGATATATGTGAATTCTTTTCAACTTGTTTGATTGCATACGTTTGCAATAAATGACTATATCTTGTGTTCAATTGTTTAACTTTCAAACCTATGAATATCACTCAACTTTATGTTGACTTTTAGCATGTTTATCTCAGGAAATAGATATGAAGGATCTTGAAGGCACGGAGTGGGCATGTAAACTGGCATGGGCTAAAATAAATGTTTTGATACATTTCCAATAAACTTATTGTTAAATCTTGAAACATCATTATCTATGGCATTTTGAACTTTAAAACGTCACTTTGTGTCGTTTCTATGATTGTGATAAAAGATCCTCGAAGTAACACCCAAAAGTCTTCCGCTGTATTTTTTAAATAGTCTTCCGCTGTCATGGTTAAATTTTGGGGGTGTTACAGATTGGCATCAGAGCTTCGGTTATAGCGAACCAAGTGTTTTAGAACATTGGACTATAACTACATTTTTGAAATGGACCATTTTTACAAAATACCACCTTATGCCCTCCGTGCCTACGCGTATCCGAACATCTGGTAGAGACGTTACTGTTCATATGACTTCTTATATATGTTATCATGTTTATGNTTTTAAATAGTCTTCCGCTGTCATGGTTAAATTTTGGGGGTGTTACAGATTGGCATCAGAGCTTCGGTTATAGCGAACCAAGTGTTTTAGAACATTGGACTATAACTACATTTTTGAAATGGACCATTTTTACAAAATACCACCTTATGCCCTCCGTGCCTACGCGTATCCGAACATCTGGTAGAGACGTTACTGTTCATATGACTTCTTATATATGTTATCATGTTTATGATTATGCTAATGACTTGTATTTACTAATCGGAATTATTACAGTACCATGTCTTCGTATTTCCACCCTATTACCTTGTCATCAGATTCAGAGGCTGAGAATACTGCACCTCTCACTAGAGCCTTTGCTCCAACTCCTATGCCCATGTCACTTGCAACTGATAGGTGCATGCATAGTCAGCGGGTTTTGCCTACATCTGACTCAAGGGCTTCTCCTTCGATACCACCTGGTCCAATTCGTCGAAGTAGACGTGTTCGACAACTCCGGCCTTATGAACCAGCCCCTACTGGAAAAGCTTTCCGTTATCCTTGGGGAAAGAAAATTTATAAGAATATCGCTCGTAAAAAGGTACGTACTCCACCAGCGGTTCCGGTTGTACCAAAATCAGCTGTGCTACCACCGCCAACTATTTTCTACCGACAGACCACCACTGTTCCATTACCAACCACTGCTCCGCCACCAGCAACCCCAAACCCAGCTACTCGTAGTGATCCTATGCCGTCCCACCGAAGGACCTATCAGGTGCGTCCATCAGTACCAACTCCCTGTACCCAAAATGAAACAAGTAGAAACCAAAGGAATCATAATCGAGTGGATGCTCGTAAATGGTATTTCTTATTACCAACCCTGCACCATTGGCGATCTCAAGAAGGTGCCCCGACTGCTAAAGAACTTGGGGAAAGTTCTTAACATGCTACATTCCGAATAATCCCAGACACTGGAGAGCCAATGCACCATACTATTCCACTATTATCTGCTAGGTTGGTTAGGCATGAGAATCATATTGAGGAGATTATAAGTGCCATAGAGGAGATTTCCCTCGAACGAGTCAAGAACATTGAAGAGGAAGTCACAAACCTAGTGGTACACAGTGTAACCTTAGAACAGGATTTTCAGCTGAAGAATACTGAGATTGAAAAGACTATTACTGAGTTTAGTCACAGATTTGATGTTCAAAGTCGCAAGACACAAGACATGAGAGAAATTTCCAAAATAACTCAAGAAATAATAGAACATCAGGCTCAAGAACTAGCAACAGCCAGTGCCACTATCCATACCCTCAGTGCTACGCTTGAGAAGGTTCAGGCCAGAGAGAAATCCAGAGATGTAGAAATGCTTGGAATGGTCAGAGTTTTCCAAGGGTTAGAGCGTAAATTAGGAGGACCATAGATTTGAGACTTGTCAACTTAGCATATCAATGTCTTATTAATAAGAATCTTTTTATTGATGTTTTGTAAACAATCAAACAAGTATTAATAAATGTTGTAATAAATTGACATTGATTTATGAAATACATGAATGAATCTTATCTTTATATCCATTGCGATATTTATATCGTCTCATGATATATTGGTTCACACAGATCAAAACATTCGTATCCCCATATACCTATCGCGACGATGTTTGATACATCTTGACTTAAATTCCGCATTGACTAGATCGTTAGGGCTATAACCCATTCTTGGTCGCATTATTACTTGAGGTAATACTGAACGTAACTTTGTTATTTTGAAATTCCTAAACACCATCGAAATGGCTAACGGAAATCTGATTGGCAACAGTACCGTTATGAAAGGTTGTACCTTAACTCTACTAGAAAAACCTTTTCCCATTGACCTTATATCTGTTCAACTTGGAAGTTTTGAGGCTATCAATGGTATTGATTGGCTATCCACACATCATGCTAAGATTCATTGTGGTAAGAAAGTTGTTCACATCCCACCCCAGAATAAAACTCTTATTGTCCAAAAAGACAACAGTAAACCTCGTTATGAAATTATCTCATACTTTAGAACGGTGAAACACGTGAACGAAGAATGTCAATCATTTATGGTTCATGTTACGGAAGATAGGTCGACAGGAAGGCAACTTGAAGATGTTCCTATCATTATAGATTTTCCGGAAATAATTCTTGAAGATCTGCCCGGTCTTCCACCAACCCGTCAAGTAAAATTCCAGATCGAACTAGTGCCTGGGCGGAACCAACGATTGAAGCACCTTATAGGTTAAAGCCAACTGAACTGAAGGAATTGTCGGAAAAATGGAGAGAATTATCTGATAAAAGTTTTTAGCTTATCACTCTAGGAAGCCCCGATATTATGCGTTAAGAAGAAGGATGGATCCTTCCGAATGTGCATCGATTACCGAGAGTTGAACAAACTTATGGTAAAGAATCGGTACCCCTTACACAGAATCGACGACCTATTTGATCAGTACGAGGATCGAGTGTATACTCAAAAATTGATTCAAGGTCGGGATATCACCAACTAAGAGTTCGGGAAGAAGATACTCCCAAAACTACATTCAGAACACGCCATGAACATTTCAAGTTTCAAGTGATGTCATTTGGTCTGACCGACGTATCAGCAATTTTCATAGACCTAATGAACCGAGTATGCAAATCTTACTTATGTAAGTTGGTAATAGTATTCATCAACGACATTTTGATTTACTCACGCAACAAAGAAGAACATGCCGAACACTTGAAGATTTCCTTAGAACTACTCAAGAAGGAAGAGTTGTACTCTAAATTCTCGAAATGCGACTTTTGGATCCACACTGTGCAATTTCTAGAACACGTTATAAATAGTCAAGGTATTCATGTAGACCCTGCAAGAATAGACGCCTTAAAAGGTTGGGCATCTCCTACAAACCTCACGGAGATACATCAATTTTTAGGTCCTACAGGTTACTACCAAAGGTTTAGTAAAGGTTTCTCCAAAAATCTCAAAACCTTTGACCAAGTTGACTCAGAAGACTGAAAGAGAGAGGGAAATCAACTTTCCAGCTGTTAAAGCAGAAGCTTTACGAAGCACCAATACTAACACTCCTTGAAGGAAGTGAAGACTTCATAGTATATTGTGACGCCTCACACCACGAATTCGGAACAGTTTTGATGCAAAGAAGCAAGATAATAGCTTATGCATCCCGACGACTGAAGAAACATGAGGAAAATTACACGACTTATAACTAGGAGCGGTAGTATTCGCTCTTAAGATATGGAGACACTACCTATATAGCTTAACCGTACCATGTTCACTGGTCATAAGAGCCTCCAACATATTTTGGATCAAAAGAAATTGAACATGAGACAACGCCGTTGACTAGAACTACTTAGTGACAATGATTGTGAAACTCGCTATCATCCCGGAAAGGCCAATGTAGTAGCAGATACGTTAAGCCGAGAGAAATGATTGAAACTCGCAGGGTTATATCATTATGAATGACTATTTGTTCGCCCCTTCCATCAAAACTTCTTACCGCTCAAAGCGAAGCTCTTGAAGAAGAGAATCAACTTAAGGAAAAGATTTACGGAATGACCGAAAACAAGAATGGTTTCTTGAAAAGATCCGATGGAATGCTTTGTTTTAAAGCTGGGTTCCACTCTTTGGAGGTATTCGTAATCTCATTTTACATGAGTCTCACAAGTCAAAATACTCCATACACCAGGTTCCAACAAAATGTACCAGGATCTAAAGAAACTTTATTAGTAAGCCAAACATGAGAGACTGACATCACAAAGTATGTCAGTAAATGTTCAAGAGTAAAGGCGGAATATCAGAAACCGACGGGATTACTCATACAACCCGAACTTCTAATGTGGAAACGAGAACGTATTACTATGGACTTTATCACCAACTGCCTAAAACCTCAACTGGTTACGACACGATTCAAGTTATCATTGATCGTTTGATCAAATCCACTCATTTCTCTGCCTATTAAGGAAACCGATGAAATAAATACACTCGCTCAGTTGTATTTGAAAGAAATAGTTTCACGGCATAGAGTACCGATTTCCATTAAATCAGATTGTGACGGTCGTATTCACATATCATTTTTGGAAATCCTTGCAAAAAGCCTTAAGAACGAAACTGGATATGAGCACAACATATCACCCTCAAACCGATTGGCAAAGTGAGAGAAAAATCAAAACCTCGGAGGACATGCTCCGAGCATGTGTCATTGAGTTCGGAAAAGGTTAGGATAAACACTTTCCGTTAGTTAAATTCTCATATAACAACCGTTATCATGCCAGCACAAAGGCAGCACCGTTCGAAACACTTTATGGTTGAAAGTGCAGATCGCCCGTTTGTTGGGCAGAAGTTGGAGAGATACAACTCACCGAACCAAACCTCGTACATAAAACCACGGAAAAAGATTGTCCGAATCAAGCAACGTTTATAAGCTGTCAGAGATCGACAGAAAGGTTACGCCGATGTAAGGCGGAAACCAATGAAATTCCAAGTTAGAAATAGAGTCTTGTTAAAAGTATTCCCTTAAAAGGAAATGATATGTTTCGGAAAACATAGAAAGTTAAACCCACGATATATAGGTCCATTCAAAATCCTGGAAAGGATAGGATCCGTTCCATATAAACTCGAACTACCGGAAAAACTTAGTCGAATTAGTAACACTTTTCATGTGTCAAATCTTAAGAAGTGCTTATCAAATGAATCTCTTGTCATTTCGTTGAAAGAGATACGACTCGATGAGAAACTTATTTTCACCGAGGAATCGGTGGAAATCTTTGATAGAGTCTCAACAAAGCAACAGATGGATAAAGTTTGGAAATCAACTATCCTACTTCCTTATACACTTGGTTGTACCAAGTTTGTGTCGCCTTTAAGTGTCGCCTTTTCATGGCACCGGTCGACTTTATGTTCATTAAGTAACTCGTTGAGATGTTGTCTCATCTACGGTACTATCTATCCCATATCATTCACTTCTTCTACTTTAGCTATCATTTTTGGCATGGCCAAAATCTGTTTTAACACCGAGAATTATAACAACTAGACTGGACATCATACGATTCGATTGGTCCAAGCATTGCATTATTACTCGTAAATTATACATAGCCTGATCACCTATGTCTAATTTAGGAAGAATCATGCAATGAAGGGAACAGTAGTCTCCGGGATAAGAGCAAGTTATGCTTGAAATATGGATTTCTAAGGAACGCGAAAATCAGATTCGCACCAAGGTAATCAAACATCTCTTTTCATAGACACCCCCGGCAACTACCTTAAACTGGAATTCCGGGACGGAATTCACTGTAAGGGGTATGTACTGTAGCCTCTCGTAATTTCCCGTATGATTAGTAAATAATAAATATGAATAAATGAGTATTATGTTATTTAAATACCATTTTTGCGGGTAACAAATTTTTTTTATTATGCATGACGTATTACGTGAATCACTATGACATTTGTGAATGACCATTTGCCTAAGTATGATGCTTACACACGAACCTTGATAGTCTAATATCGCGAATATATTTTAAAACGTTTATATTTTTATAAATATACGTTTCGTTTAATATCCGTACACTATTTATATATTTCCCGAGCCTACGAAAATTCCCGAGATTGCTCACAACTATTATTGGACCGAAACCCGACTCACGAAACTTGCTATGTGGGCCCCCGTGACCCATTGGGCCTGAAGTAAACCCAACTGCTGCTAACAGACCCTTTGTTTTCTTTATTTCCTTGTTTTGGGCCTGTCAACCCACGAAGCCCAACTAGCAGCCCAGCAAGCCAACAAGCCCAACGAGGGGTGTTTGTTTTTATTATTTTCTTTCTTGTTTCCAGTCGCGACCAGCCACAAAACACCCTTGTTATTCTTGATTTCGACACACAACCTACTGATTTTATTTCACCATTTGATTGACGACCTTGCCTAGTATCAAGAATGACAAATTTTAGCAAATGACTCGCACGTTTACTGCCCTAAATCTGTCCCAAGTAAACCATAAAAACCATTTTGATAAATATCGTAAAAACGTGTAAAAACTTTCCTAAGCACCTCCTATGCTCCCCAATGCCTACCAAACCAAGTATACACTACTGTCTGTTGTCAAGAATTATCAGAACCAAGTCTTACACATTCTTCTTGTGTTTTTGTTCGATTGGTTGAGTATGTGGTGCCACCCATCAAGGCCAAGCCAACACACCATTCCTTTGGCATATTTTATTTGTCATTTCATCCTAAGAACTTTCTATAAATCCCATATAAACACAGTCGATACTCATAACACAAATAATTCACATTTTAAAAGTTCCTAATTCTTGAAACATGTCTTGAAGCACGAGAACCTTGGCAAGAATTCCTAGACCACGACACCCCTTGAAGACCTACTCTTGATCGTTGTTGTGATGTTGGTGCATCAAGAGACGAACCCCGTAAATCCTTTGTCCTAGCTCAGTCTCTATACGCGTTTTATACCACCCTTTTGAGGTGAGGTGAGACTTATTTTCATCTCTTTTCAATATATATACGTTCATCAATTTCAGTTTTTGCACGAACACTTTACCTAAGTATTTCGTTATACACAAACATAACACATACATTTTATTCGACATCCCAAATGTTCACTAAGCTAATAAATGAGAACCACAAAGTTTTGTACGAAATAATAACGTTTATATATAAAAACCAACGCGTTTAGAATTCCATTGGACCTATTCGAATTTATTTCCAACACTTAGAAATTTCCTAAGTATTAAAACTGTTTCAGATTCGATTTGAGCCATTTACTTTGGTCTCGTAAAAACTTATTTCGACACACAGTATATTATTTTTATGGTTTGACCTCATTGACAACATGACTAGCAATCAGGAAACACAAATAACTCGACCTAATAAGCTCGTATAAGCAGTTTTCAAAAGCCAATTCGTTTGAACAAAAACAGTTTTCTAAAACCTTTCTAAATAACAAAAAGGGCTTAAGGCCCAATAAGCTGTTTATAAGCTTATGGTATAAGCTGGTCATACAAGCTCTTCTAAATTGTTAATAGGACCTTTGAATAAGCCCAACCCCAGGCCCAAACCTCTCGTAAGCCCATTGGATCGTAAAACCTTAACGGGCCTTATATTTAATTCGTTAGGCCCAATAAGAGAAAGTAAAAACTTTTAAGTTAACAAGCTGTTGAAATAAGTTGTTTAAGATGTTCTGAGCTTATTTGAAAATGAAAAATGTTAAGTTTTTAATTTAGTAACTTTTGGACTAAGTTTGCAAAATTTCTTGGCCGAGGGACTAAAAGTGTAAACTTTGCAAACATTGGGTAAAAACTGTCAAATCTGGATTTTTGAAGTTCAAAACTGTTAATAATAAAACATGGAGTTAATAAATATAAATGTTGGTACATTTGGACCTAAAATGAGATAATATTTAACTTTGGACTAACGGTGTAAGGTTTGACCGTTAGGGTTGAAAATGTAACTATGGTGAAACTTAAAGGATTTTCTGTAATATTATTTTATAAAAATAATATTAATGTTTTGTATATAAATGTAAGGGTAATTAATATAAAAACTTGATAAGTTTAACGTATATATATATATAAGTTAAATAATTCGCGTAACAATAAATAAATTCGTAATATGACGATACGTTATTCACTTTCTTTTATACTTACAATCGTAACTAATCGTCTCCAAGCGGTGACTTAATTATAATGAATTTCCATCGATCACCGATCATTGTGCTCACAAGTTATGTGTATACATAACTTTGTTTTTGAACTTAAGGCATTTAAACAAACACGAGTTTTGTTCATGACCAAAATGACTAATATTCGCGATAAAAACCGGACTTAGACTATCAACTGAAACTTGCATTATATTTTAGGTTGTGTGTGAAGCCGTTGCCTAGCATCGTTGAATTTACGATACCGCTACATCTACTGTACTACTAAAGTGAGTTCATAGCCCACTTTTTAACTGTTTTATGTGGGGAGATTGTAACACCCCCAACTCAAATATGGCAGCTATCGTGCTGGGGGTATTACGAAAATAGAAACCAGGCACATTTATAGTAAACGACCACAACTCGGGACGTTTGAAATGTGACCAAAACATATCATTCGATTTACAAATCGTTTAGAGTACAAGTACTCTTTAGTCAAGTTGCAGGCGGAAAAGTACAAATAGAGTTTGCAGCGGAAAAATAAAAACAAAGTATAAGCACGCTGAAATGTAAAAGACACAAAAGGTTTTCGAATGACATGCAAAATAGGGTAGTAAGTAGTTTAAGCTGCCGTGACAGAAGCCTCCTCCCAAGGCCAACTGCCAACTCCTCCACGCCCATTATATCATTCATGGCCAAGCTGACACTTCATTACCTGAAAATACATGCTTAAAACGTCAACGCCAAAGTTGGAGTGTAAGTCCATAGTTTACAATAAAAGTTTGAGCAACAAGTTTTGAATCATAAGATATGAGCAACAGATATGCAATATCGGGTAAATCAAGATAACAACGCAATGTAGTGAGAGCATCCCTGTGCTATAACATTTTGTTGACTGATGCTAAAGCTCATGACACGCAAACGTTAACCAACAATCATAAGTCAATATACCGGAGTTCATGAGTAAACAGATGCTGCAAAGGTCGAGCAGCTTGCCTATTACTCGACAAATCGAATAATGTACACCGACAATTTGCCTATCTAGCAAAGGAGTGGGAGGGGTCAATTCTATAGCGCCATATCATCCTATCTATTCGCGTTCACTCGCAAGAGTGATTTAAATGTTCATGATCTGAGGGTCGCAGTGGCAACTCGGCCAGAGCGTACTTAGCACATCGTCAGGGAAGATACCCAATCAGGAAAGCATTAT
>LBNU01006207.1:301038-316613 GCA_014162995.1 Artemisia annua | reverse complement strand
AATTAATCAGCTTATGTGGACATGCATATGGACCATCATTTTGAAGTCGCGGGGTCGACTTGTATCACTTTACTTTATGCACTTATGTAACGTTTGATCAATGTATGACTTTGTTTTAAAACTTGCAACAATACTTGGGGACCTAGGTTTTGTAAACTCTGATTTTATTTATGATCAAACGTGTATTTTCTAAACGACACTTTAGGTCGTTCAATATAATCTTGTGATGAGATGCCATGAAAGTTACACCCGGGTATTCAAATCCGCTGCCCATAACAGGTAAATTCAGGGTGTGACAGTGGGTAGGGGTTTATATAGGGTAAGTAGTATGGGTGGGTTTTTAGCTTCATTTCTTCATAAAACGGTTCGGGACTCGAATGACTTAGCAAACGGACTCGAAAAATTATAAAACTTGCGCCATCGTTCTCGAAATAGTTTTTCCAATAAAATCAAGCATAAACTTCATAGTTTTTCCCAAACTCACAATAAATTAAATAATTTGGCAAGTGAAACAAATTCGAGTTTCTCTAGGTTGTGCTGAGCTAGTCTACAAATAAATTCTCGTTCCTAATATATCTCACGCTCTTCAAATCAAATTTAACATGCTTTAAAGTTTTAAAACATTTCAGGCTCTAAAAATAGAAGTTTGGCTAGGATTAGGTTTTAGGAAAATTACCAGATGTTACAGAGATACATGCTTAAAACCGAACACAAGCTCTTTTATTTTGGTATTGATATACCCGCTGACCGTTATTATTGCTTAAGTAGCTATTGTCGAAAGTCCCTCGATCATGAACCTTAATCACTTGCTGAGTGAACGTAAATAATGGTGGATAGATCTATTAGGGACTGACAATCCCCGTTTGGTCATTGGAGAAAACTACCAAACGCACATTATTTTGATGACATAGGTAACTGACAAAAACCTATCTTGGGGGCATTTTATTATATTGTGTCATATTATTAAATATGATTGGCTGTCAAATCGTTGTGTGTCATGAGCTTAATGCCATAACGGATATATGTGAATTCTTTTCAACTTGTTTGATTGCATACGTTTGCAATAAATGACTATATCTTGTGTTCAATTGTTTAACTTTCAAACTTATGAATATCACTCAATTTTATGTTGACTTTTAGCATGTTTATCTCAGGAAATAGATATGAAGGATCTTGAAGGCACGGAGTGGGCTTGTAAACTGGCATGGGCTAAAATAAATGTTTTGATACATTTCCAATAAACTTATTGTTAAATCTTGAAACATCATTATATATGGCATTTTGAACTTTAAAACGTCACTTTTTGTCGTTTCTATGATTGTGATAAAAGATCCTCGAAGTAACACCCAAAAGTCTTCCGCTGTATTTTTTTAAAAGTCTTCCGCTGTCATAGTTAAATTTTGGGGGTGTTACAAGTGCTAGATTCAAATTGCCCAAAAGATTCATCATCTGTTTCTTGAGATTCATCGTCATCGATCATAAAACCTAAGTCTTTTTGATCAATGTGATCATGCTCGGCTAAATCCTCCTCAATTGTTTTCTGAGGTAGTGATAACAACAAACCTAGTGCTTCATCCAACTTATGGTTTATTGCTACGGCTCCATCCATAATTCCTTGGCAAACTAGGTCGCTTTTCCTATTGGCCTCACTAAAACGAGATCCTAAACATGGAGGTTGTTCATAAGAATCTATCCTAGGTGAAGGCTCATATGATTCATAGGTGTCTCTAAATGAGGTATTTCGAATTCCTTGGTGTTCTAGCCACTCAACCTTATCTTGCAATCTTAGAAGTCTAAGTGAAAAGTCCATTTGAAGCAAATTACAAACAAAATCACAAAGAAAAGATAGACTACGAGAAAACTACAAAAAAAGAAAATAAAAATCTCACTAGATAGGAATCTAATGAGTAGACCCAATAAAATAAAATTTCAACCTAAACAATAACTACTCCCCGGGCTGCGGCGCCAAAAACTTGATGTACGGGATTGCGACCACGCAACAGGTTTTACCTCTCGAGAGATCTCAAGAGGCTTACAACCCCACCAGGCAGTGTACCTGACCGATGTAGTATAGTGAAGTGGTAAGTACGGGGGATTGATCGTTCAACTCAAAGAATAGTGTTCGTTAGGATTGAAATTTATCTACTAGGTCTAGAGATGAGGGATGATTCTTTTTGTATTTTTTTATGTTTTTAGGAAAGCAAGTGAAATCTCAGTTTGGAAGAAGGGGCGGAATTAGTTGCTAATCAACTAACCCAAAAGCTACTACTTAAACTAATGTGCAGGAAAGTAAACTAGGGTTCTATAAGGGAAGTGAAGCATGTCTACCTATGATATATTACTCCTTGATAGCTATCCAATTCTACCTATTGAATTGTCACACCTTGTTTTAATTGACGGGTTGTATTCCTTAATACCAGTCGTGGGGTGGCGTACGTACTTCCCCAACTCTATAAGCTCCTACTTCAATCCTATGTCGAGCATGCTAGAAGCCCCTAACATGGGATCATTAGAATTCGCTCATGCATTAAATACAACAATAAAAAACTAGTACGCATTGGTTCATGTTTCTTAAGACGTTCAAGCACGTTACCATATAGGAGGTTAGCCAGTTTTCTTAAGCCTAACATCGATATCATTCAACAAAAACAAGAGATAATAGGAAACAAGAATTATAAGCTAAACCAATTAGATCTATTGAAGCGTCACACCTTTATTGATGACGATAGACACATAAATCAACAAGGAATCAATAATATCTAATTCATTATATACAAGTTTCACACAATCATAAATAGACACAAGGTGAATTAGCAACACATAATCAATGAAGAGCAATTGATAATAATGATAATTGAAGACATAGTATAGGATTGAATCAATAAACAAACCATTACAAGATGTTTATGGCATGATTAAGACGCTCTAAGTTGCTGGAAAAACACCTACCCTAACCCTAGAATCGGACTTAGGGTTTGGGGCTTACAAATAAGGAAGTTATAATGTTATATTTATAGACAATTTTACTGTCGGAAAAGGGTGACGGCGTTAGCCCTAACAAGTGACGGCGTCAGCCCGCCGTTTTCACCAAATCGAAGATTTTTTCGTCCTCTTCGCATGGGCTTTTGAATCACCCAAATCCGAGTTCGTATGAAGATTTTATGGCCAAAACAGTAACAGCTACTCCGCGCGCGAGTTGTGATTGTCTTGATCAACATGTGACGGTTCCACTTTGGTTTTTTCTCGTGCAAGCCTTCTTTCTGACGTCGTCACTCTATATCATTTGACGTTGTCAGGTTGAATCCTGACGCCGTCACCTTCAAAAGTCTTCTGGGACGTCTCTCTTTAACTTAACACCTGACGGCCTAGGATCCATAACACCTGACGCCGTCAGGTGTTATTTTCACATTTTCTTCTTAGGGCGTCACGTATAGTCAGAATCCACTCCTTTGTCTTGGTTGGCTACCGGCGTCACCTTGTGACTCTGACGCCGTCAGGAAGGATTTCCAGCATTCTTTTGAGACTTTGTCGTTTTCTTCACTTTATGTTCCAAAAACGTCCAAAATGATGTGTTTTCCAGAATTCTTCTCAAAAGTACCTAAAATAACAAAAGGAACGATTTAAGGCAATATTTGATCATATTATCACGATTTAGGGCTTAAATGACCCCCTAAAATGGGTACACTTTTCACCTCATCAATGATGTATTATTTTGGATGGTAGGGCCAGAGTGTCTGCAAAAAAAAAAAAAAAAAAAAAAAAAAAAAAAATAAAAAAACGAAGAAACAAGAAAGCAAAAAACTAGAAAAGAAAGTAGAAAAAACATACGGAGCTACCCTCCGTTTATTTTTAATCTTTATTTATGTTTTTGTTAAATTTTTGTAATTAGCTTAAGTCGAGTCGAGTCTTGGCTTAGCAACGCCACCTTGTGCATCTATTTGATCAAGATAATTAGCTCGCCACCACTAAAAATACCCTTTATTCCAACCAAACCGTGTTATCATATCCATACACTTAACATTATAACCCTTTGTAAAGCCCTCTTTGATAGTTTATCTTTGGTGCTTACGCCTAGTGAAGTAGGTTTTTGATCCTTTCCCAAGCCTATGGCAATCTATTTGCCATGAAAGGTAGTGAGTGATATTTCTTCCATTTCCATCTAGTTATATAGGTTTATAACACCCGAGAGATGAGAGTATACAAACACTATTTGTGAGGTGCTACTGTATGACTTCCGTGCTTATTATGACTAGGGTTGAATGACTATTTGTTGTAATTACTTTTATTCGTGTTAAATGACCCCTAGCTCATATTTTGATTGGAATAAAAGCGCATTTGCTTGAGGACAAGCAAATCTCAAGTGTAAGGGTATTTGATGAAGCGAAAAGTGTACTGCTTTTAGGGGTTCATTTAAGCCATAATCCGTAATTATTTGATCAAATATTGCCCTAAATCGTTCCTTTTTTCATTTTAGGTACTTTGGAGAGGAAATCTGGAAAAGAAGCTATTTTGGATGTTTTTGGAGCATAAAAGTGAAGAAAACGACAAAGTCTCAAAATATGCTGGAAACAGTACCTGACGGCGTCACGTTCTGCTGTGTGACGGCGTCACGCTTTGACAAAGAGATGGATACGAAGTTTACACGAGACGCCCTAGAGAATTTTTGTGACGGCGTCACGCTTTGTGACGCCTAGGCCGTCACGTTGGCCTGGAAGAATTATAAGGGGACGGCGTCAGAAGTGGATCTGAGCAATCCGAATTATAGTTTGGCGGCGAGGTGACGGCGTCACACTCTATAACGTGACGCCGTCAGCTTGTAAAATCTATATATACTTTTCTAATTTTCATTCATTAGTGTGCAACTTTTGGGAAAAACCCTAGCTCGTATTCCACAGTATTTTTAAGGGTTTTTCACCCTTGAAACCTTGATGTTTAATTAAAGATAAGTCTTCTTCTAAATCAATCAATATGTCTATGTGTTGTTTAATTATATCTTACGCTTGTCTTTCAATTAACATGCTAGGCTAGGTTTTCATTATGTTTGCTTAGATCTAATGAAACCTAGCTATTGATTATATGTTGTTGGTTTGCTTGTGATTATTGTGGTTGGGTGAAGTCGATGTTAGGCTTAAGAAAACTGGCTAACCTCCTATACGGTAACTTGTTTGAACGTCTTAAGAAACATGAATCGGATGTGTACTACGATTATTTGGTTGTATTTAATGCATGAGCGAATTCTAATGATCCCATGTTAGGAGCTTATATCGGCTCGACATAGGAGTGAAGTAGGAGCTTTTAGAGTTAGGGAAGATCGTACACGGCCCTACGAATGGTTTAAAGGAATACAACCCGTCATCCACATAATCACAACAAACCAATTAACATATAAAAGATAGCTAGGGAGTAAGGAAATCTAAGTAAACACATATCTCTCATTTATAAGTCTCACAACCTTTAATTTTCTTGTTATTTAATTTTATTTGCAAAAGTAGATATTTGGGTTAGTTGGCTAGCAACTAATTCTGCCCACTCCTTCTAAAACCGAGATTTTTACTTGCTTTCATAAAACATAAAAATACAAAAAGAATCATCCCTTAACCCTTACACCTAATTAGAGTAGCTTTTCAAGCCTAACGACACTATTCCCCGAGAGAACGATCAATCCCCCGGTACTTGCCACTTCAGTATACTATATCGGTCAGGTACACTGCCTGGTGGGGGTTGTAAGCTTCTCAAGATCCCTTGAGAGGTAAAACCTAAGTGCATAGGTTGCAAAACCCATGCATCAACTCCCTCCTATGACAACACTTCATGCAAACAATCATCTCTCTTGGAACAATTCCAACAATCATGTATACCCTATAATCTAAATCACTCGGATAAAATCGATACAATACTCAAGAGTAAACGTGCTCCAACATGGCTTGATGCGCGCCGATACAATACTCAAGAGTAGTGGCAAGTACCGGGGGATTGATCGTTCTCTCGCAGGGAATAGTGTTCGTTAGGATAAAGGCTACTCTAATCTAGGTCTAAGGGTGGAGGAAGATTCTTTTTGTATTTTTATATTTTATGAAAGCAGGTAAAATCTCTGGTTTTGGAGGATAGGGCGGAATTAGTTGCTAGTCAACTAACCCAAGTTATCTACTTTTAATCTACTTATATTTTTGTATTTTTTTGGTTTTGGGACAAACAATGGTGGGAGAATAGTGTTTACTTAGATTTCATTACTCCCTAACTATCTTTTACCATGTAATTAGTATGTTGAGTTTGCGTAGATGACGGGTGTATTCCTAACAAGTCGTAGGGAGTGCGTTCAATTCCCTAACTCTATAAGTTCCTACATCACTCTATGACGATACGTCAAGCATCCTATCATGAGTTCACCGATAGCAACCTATGCATGAAATACTACCTTAAAATCGATAACGCACATACGATTCACGTTTCTAAAGACGTTCAAGCTTGTTACCGTATAGGAGATTAGCCAGTTTTCTCTAGTCTAACGTAGATGAAACATTCACCCAAACACAATCACAACATACACATCACATGATAATCAATAGTTAGGTTTCATTAGATCTAAGCAAACACAAAGTAAATTAGCCTAGCATGTTGAAAGAAAGACAAGCACAAGCATATATCACACAACACATAGACATATTGTATGAATAAAGACTTATCTTGGATTAAACATGCAAGTTAGAGGGGTTAGGATACCCTCTAAGGTCTGTAATACACGTACTAGGGTTTAACCCTAAAGTTCTCCACTCCAAAATTCGATACAAAATAAGAAAAAACGTTCTATATATATAGAAAACGCGGGCTGACGGCGTCAGCCCAATAGGTGACGTCGTCAGCTTGGCGATTAGGGTTTCCTGACGGCCTTGATTGACGTGGTCATGTTTGCTGGTTCCAGATCTGACGGCCTTGGTTGACAGCGTCACCAATTTGCACTACAAACTCTCTGGCCCGTCACGAGTATTTTTCCAATCCTTGACTTCACTTACTCCTGACGTCGTCACTTTGTAGAGTGTGACGGCGTCACCTTCTGTGATCTTTAAGGTCTTTTGAGTTTTTGTTGTTTTCCGCACTTTTTCACTCCGAAAACGCCCGAAAATGCTTCTTTTGTGATTTTCCCTTCAAAAGTACCTAAAATGAGAAAAGAAACGACTTTGGGTGAAATCCAAACCAAAAACATACGACTTAGGACTCAAAATGACCCCTAAAAACGTAACATTTTTCGTCTCATCATGGCTCCAGACAGAGAAAGACAATATAAGAATTCCAAAACGTGACACAAAACAAAAGACGTCGCTTAACGGCTCAAACTCCATTCTCGCACTTGCCTCCCCACTCAGATCGGTTAAACTTACTACTCGCTGCGGAATCTAGATCCGAATCCACACCATTCCATCCTAACTCCCCTTCATCATTACTCAACCACCCATTCTTGTTTCCTACATGTTGAGGTAGTCGACAACATGCAAAACCATCTCTATTTCTTTCTTCCATTTCCTTATGATTCACAAGTGCATACAAATCACGAGATTTAGACTAAACCACTCCCCCATCTTCAAGGAATTGGGGACACTTTCTAGGTTACTTAGTGGTGAAGCCTTCCTTATCGGCCACCTTCATCTCGTACTTTTCTTTTTCCTTTCCATCCACATCCTCTAAGGTCAACTTCTCTTCAATCGCACACGGAAGCATGCTAGAAGGAACTAGGATCCTTCTGTTGATCCGCTTCATCCTACCAACTCTCTTGCAACCCGTAGCAACAACGGTGGTCCAACGAAGCATCTTTCACGTAGGAGGTGCCATACTATAAATGACACACACGATACTAAGTATCGGGATTCAACGGACGTCAAAACTCAAATAAACATCTCATAACTTTAGGAAAAATATACGTATAAAATACCATACTAAAAATTAGGCCCTATATGTAACTAATTGAGGGACTCCTAGGTTATAGTCTAGGTTAAACCACCTAATTCTCTATAACCAAGGCTCTGATACCAATCTGTCACACCTCGCCAAGGCGGAAATGCGAGTGTGTAACTTCATGGATATCATCACAACACATGATGTCTAAATAGAGAAATACTACGATGCACATAAATAGAGCAAAGTACAAACACAAAGTGTTGTAACAATACCCCAAGATAAAATAACCAAATCAAAATCCAAAGGTATCTTCAATAGATATTAAAGTACCAAATGAAAAACATAATCGTATCACAACCAAATCCAAATAATGTCAAATCCAAACATAAAATAAAGTCTTCATATGCAACTAAGTCTCGCCTAATTGCTGCCCTCAACTTTGGCCTTAGAATACTCACCTGAAAATGATGCTTAAAACGTCAACATAATGTTGGTGAGATTCATAGGTTTAAGACACACATACACTCTCAAGGCAACCAGTTCACTGTGATCATAAAATATACATATAGCTGGACGAATAAATAAAGTTATCATATAAGCTAACATGTAATCACACAAGATAAAGGCAACCAATGGGACGGAACGTGTCCCCCGCTCCAATATAGACATCAATTAGGTCGCATGTGCGAGCAACAGGATAAGCATCCTCCCAATTGAGTCTCTGATATGCATGCCTGATATTGACATCAATTAGGTCGCATGTGCGAGCAACATGATAAGCATCCTCCCAATTGAGTCACTGATAATGCATGCCTGCTAATTCCCGATAATCAACGATAATCACAACATATAATCATCACACCATAATAATCATCACATATAGCATACATACGATAACATTATAAGTCCAAGCTTTTAGACCACACATAATCACAGTAACTCAAATCATTGAACACAAGCATCATTCCCATCCCAAGTTTAAAATGAAGTAAAAAGTATGGGACTATGAACTCACCTCAACTTTGCAGCTTCCAACAAATAACAATGACAATCTATACAACACAAATAAGTTCACGTTACACATGGTCCAGCTATAAGCTATAACCCATGCAATACTCATATGATGGATGTCTAAGGTTCATATGACCCACCATGGATCTCCAGACTTCATACCAAACACTACCAATCACTAATGCTCACTAAATCCCATGCACAAATAATTTCAGAAAACGCAGAATTTTAGGGTACATTCACCCACATAAAATCACAACCAAACAAGCTCCACAACTCACACCAAAAATTCACCATGGTCTCTTTTGAGTACAAAAACTATCCTCAGAAGGCCATGCACTCTAAACACACACAAGTACCCATAAGAAAATCAAACTTGACAACTATCCAGATTCGGATCTGAACGCACACCAAAAAGTTTTAATCAAAATAAAATACTTGCACAACTTTTTATCGCAAATCTATCGTGTGAGAGTCTAAGTACATATGAAACTCAACTTCCACAGAAGGGCTAACCTAGATCTCACCTTTTCATACCCAAATCACTACCAAACTTATAACCTAATTCTGTCCCGGTTTAACAGCTTTGACACTTCAACTTGTAAAAATTATTTGACTGACTTCCGGACCTCGAAATCAGGCGAGGCCGGACTTTTTGGAAAGCTCTTTCTCTGAACTATAATTTAGACTCAAAATTCATGATCTAATTCATCTCCATCTAATAAATTTCTTCGTATCTTTATAGCCTTACAATTATGTCAAAACCCTAACTCATTAACTAACACGTTGATGAGACGAAAAGTGTACCCGTTTTAAGGGGTCATTTAAGCCCTAATTCGAGTAAATATGATCAAATATTGCCCTAAATCGTTTCTTTTGTCATTTTAGGTACTTTTGAGAAGAATTCTGGAAAACATGCATATTTGGACGTTTTTGAAGCATAAAAGTGAAGAAAACGACAAAGTCTCAAAAGAAGCTGGATTTCCTACCTGACGGCGTCAGAGTCACAAGGTGACGCCGTCAGCCAACGTTGACCAAAGAGTGAAGTCAGATTACACTAGACGTCCTACGAAGAAAACAAGATGTTTTCACCTGACGGCGTCAGGTGTTAAAGAATGTAGGCCGTCAGGTGTTAATCTAAAGAGTGACGGCCCAGAGCAATTTAAAAGGTGACGACGTCAGAAGTACATCTAGGCCATCCGAGAACCCTAATGACGATGAGCTGACGGCGTCAGAACCTATAGCCTGACGCCGTCAGAATGTAAAATCTATATATATTTTCCTAATTTTCATTCATTAGTGTGGAACTTTTGGTACAAGTTTGGGATAAACCCTAAAGACGATTTTAGCTGTAATTTCAAGGGTTTTTCACCCTTGAAACCTTCATGTTCAATTAAAGATAAGTCCTCACTTAAATTAATCAATATGTCTATGTGTTGGTTAATTATATCTTATGCTTGTCTTTCAATTAACATGCTAGGCTAGATTTTTCTTGTGTTTGCTTAGATCTAATGAAACCTAACTATTAATTATTGGTTGATTGGTGTGTTATTACTTTGTTGGGATGAATGTTTCATCAATGTTAGGCTTAAGAAAACTGGCAATACTCCTATATGGTAACATGCTTGAACGTCTTAAGAAACATGTAACTAAGGCATACTAGGTTATTAAGGTAGTATTTAACGCATGAGCCACTGTTTACAATCCCTATGATTATGTGTACGCATGGTTGTAGGAGGAGATAAGAGCTCATAGAATTGGGGAGATGCGTATGCCACCCCATGAATTGTTAAGGAATACACCCGTCATCCACACAAGTAATACATACACCAATTAACCGGTAAAAGATAGTTAGGGAGTAAGGAAGTCTAAGTAAACACATTTGTCTCCATATAAGTTTTCACAACCTTTATTTTCTAGTTATTTTATTTTTATTGCAATTGTAGTTTTTGGGTTAGTTGACTAGCAACTAATTCCGCCCACTCCTCCAATACCCGAGATTTTACTTGCTTTCCAAAAAATAAAAAAATACAAAAATAATCTTCCTTCATCTTTAGACCTATTAGAGTAGTTTTTCTATCCTAACGAACACTATTCCCTGTGAGAGAACGATCAATCCCCCGTACTTACCACTACACTATATTACACTGACCAGGTACACTGCCTGGTGGGATTGCAAGCTTCTCAAGATCCCTTGAGAGGTAAAACTTGTTGCGTGGTCGCAATCCTACGCACATCAAGTTTTTGGCGCCGCTGCCGGGGAATAGTTATTTCTTAGGTAGAATTTTTTATTTTATTAGGTCTACTCACTAGATTCCTCTCTAGTGAGACTTTTATTTTATTTTTTCTAGGATTTCTTTAGTCTATCTATTTTCTTCATGTTTTTTGTTCGTAACCATTACCATCCGCCAACATGGAAGGTGGTAACATCCTCGATCCCAACAACCCACCTCAACCAAACCATCAACCACAACCAAACCAACCTCCTAGAGCCCGTACCTTAGGAGAGTATTCNTTTTTTATTTTATTAGGTCTACTCACTAGATTCCTCTCTAGTGAGACTTTTATTTTATTTTTTCTAGGATTTCTTTAGTCTATCTATTTTCTTCATGTTTTTTGTTCGTAACCATTACCATCCGCCAACATGGAAGGTGGTAACATCCTCGATCCCAACAACCCACCTCAACCAAACCATCAACCACAACCAAACCAACCTCCTAGAGCCCGTACCTTAGGAGAGTATTCCTGACCTAGCCACCATGGCTATCGCAACACCATTGAGCTCACTCAAAGAGCCAATGTTACTCCCTTGCGATCCGACACCATCCGGTTGGTGCAAAGCGGATGCGCATTCCATGGACTTCGTTCCGAAGATCCAAATCAACATCTCAAGGATTTCCTCAAAATCTGTAGATTCTATAGACCTTGATGTTGCCACTCGAGAGACTACCCGATTACGTCTCTTCCAATTCTCTCTGCGAGACCATGCTAGTCAGTGGCTAGAGCGTCTACCCGCAGGATCCATCACCTCTTGGGATGATCTCACAACTCGGTTCAAGGACTTACTCCATAAAGTCCCTCACCATGGCATAGAACTTTGGCTCCAATTCCAAATCTTCTATGACCATATCAATATCCCCACGAGGCAAACCATTGACCAAGCGGCCGGTGGCAAGCTACGTGATCTATGTGCAGAACAATCATGGGATCTCCTAGAAGATCTTGCTCTATATGACAACGAAAGTTGGAATGATCCCCGTGATTTGAATAAGATGGTCAAGGCAATATCTTTGCCTTCTAATAATTCAAGCACTTCCGACCGTAGGATCATAGAACTTGAAGACCAAGTCAAGTTTCTCATGAAATCCTACGAGGCTCCCAACCAATCTAGCCAAGTGAACAAAATCACTTCCTCGTGCGAATTATGTAATGGTCCCAACGACACTCATAACTGCATGGAACTCCCCAAAGAAGCCTTCAAGGAATTCACCTATTCACGTATCAACAAGGCGAGGGAGAATTGGCCCATTGTTGACCAGAAATCTAGGGAACCAAACAAGTATTATGAGGCATGGAAGGATAAACCGAATTTCAGTTGGAACCAGACTCGTAGCATACCGTTTAATGACTCTCCTCCGCTTACATGGTCTGAGCACCATCCGCCCTTGAGTGTGCCCAAGCAGGATCCTGAAGAAATCCTGCGGAAATTCATCCTTTCTCAAGAAATAAGGCTTGCGAAACTCGAAACTCAGTTCAGACAACAACAAGCTGGCATGAGTAACAAGGTTGGTAACCTAGTTGACATAATAAATGGTCGCCTTGCTGATGAAATGACGCGAGTCGAGAAGGTCAAGCCTGTCACCAGCCTCAGTCCGCTGATTTCGCCGGTAAAAATTAAGAGCCCCAGTAAACTCTTCAAACACCTATCACCAGACAAGAAAGAAGTGAAGAAACCTTCTNGCATGAGTAACAAGGTTGGTAACCTAGTTGACATAATAAATGGTCGCCTTGCTGATGAAATGACGCGAGTCGAGAAGGTCAAGCCTGTCACCAGCCTCAGTCCGCTGATTTCGCCGGTAAAAATTAAGAGCCCCAGTAAACTCTTCAAACACCTATCACCAGACAAGAAAGAAGTGAAGAAACCTTCTACCTCAACCGCACCAACCCATTTCGTAAACACCATTACCACGATAACCGTACCCGTGCCCGTCACGGATCAACAGCAAACCAGTGAAAGGGATGTTAAGGATGAAGATGATATCCTCATGGCTAACCAAGGGGAGACAGAGATCCCCTTGGACTTGATCAAGGATTCATCGGCTCATGAGACGGGAAATAGGAAAGAAGCGGATAAGGTGCTTAGAGAGTCTCCTGGATTAATTGATAGCTCCCTTACGAAGGAACTTGAGAAAGGCACAGCAAAATTATACATGGGATTCAGAGAAAGGATAGAGGAGGGTACCTCCGATGTTCTTAAAATTTCTTGCACCGTTAGAAGAAAGTTGATAGAAAATGCTTATGTAAATCCTAATTCCCCTATGAACGCAATATCCCTTTCTATGTATAATGAGGCCTTCAATGAACATGTTACATATAAGGGGTTTAACATCATTGGGACAGTTGGAAGGGTGCCAATTGTGATAGGGAAGTTCTCCTTTAACATTGACCTGACCATAATCAACGACATGGACTCAATCATTAGCCCATCCCTGACTAACCTTGTCTTAGGAAAGCCGTTCATAAAGGCGACGGGAGTGATACTCGATGAAAGGAGTCATAGCGCATTATTTACCGATGGTGTTAAGGAAGTGATCTTTCGAGATGGTAATGAAGAGGTGTATGAGTATCAACCACCGGAAATTCGTAACACATGGAGGTTGCAAGGCAGAAGGCCTGACAGGATAAAGCGAGGCGATCCAACTAATCTCAAAATACCTTGTATGATCGGTCACAAGCACTTTTATAATGTTTACATTGACACGTGCTTGCCCAAGAATGTGATGTCCCTGTTTCATTACAACAGCATCTTCAGAAGGGGAATGATATACAAAGGAGAGGATGTTACAGGTATTGACAATGATGTGCAAGTGTTTGTAGGCAACATGACATTCACTATGAGCTTCACAATTGTTGATAATATTGAAGAACACATTGATCCTAGGTTATCGCAAGTTGTTTTTGGGGCACCTATCTGTGAAATCACAAATTTAGTTGTGGACGAGCTTAATGGAATCATGAATTTAAATGATGGGATTAGAGAAGTCTCATACCAAACTCCATATAGAATGAGGGATTTTAAAGGGATTGATTGTGAAGGGCTTGATAGTCTAAGCTCTCAACTCGTGCTATGTGATGAAGATGTGAGAAGAGGATGCAAAAACACTTCTGACTTATCTTGTGGATTCTTTAAGGACGTTAGTAGACTGAGTTCTAGATATCAAGAAGATCCTTTCGATTTCGAGGACCCAAAATACCTCCACTATGATAGTGATTCTGATAGAGGTTCGGGTGACTACCTAGAAACCGAGACCAACGATGAAGTCACGTAAGGTACGGTGACTTTGAGTCTAGCTACAAGACTCGTTAATAAATAAAAGCGCTTCTTGGGAGGCAACCCATGCTTTGTGTTTTATTTGTTTGTTTATTTGATTTTATTAGTTTCCGTATGTATGATATTTCTTGTTATTGATTCATGATTCAAACTAACTTGTGAAAAATGCTTTATTTTGTTTTTAACTTCGTCTTAACTACATATAAAGGTATTTTGCAAAAGCTAAGTGTAAGGGAAATCTAAATCGGTTTATAAGAACAAATGAACATGAATCATAACAATGTAAATTAACATACATATTAGTATGTGTTTGAGTCAAATGCTTGTATCGAGTCATAATGAATTTTTGCAGGAATTCCAGGAAGTAAGGTATAGTTTTTCCAGAATTTTTCCGGAAACTTAACATGAGGATTCTGTCAGGTCATTTCTGACGGCGTCAGGTGTTACAACCTGACGGCGTCAGGAAATATTTTTCTGCAATTTTTGAAAGTTTTGTTTTTCTTCCTTGTTAATTCTTTAACTTATAATCTCCAGGAATTCTGCAAAAATATTCATTCCACAAGCATTATATCCTATTATAGATTATACCGTCGATTTTATGCGAGGTTGGCCTTTATATTTTTCGCAGGTTAACAGGTTATTTTGGAAAAGAAAATGATTTATATTTCGGAAGGGAAGCTTTGAACGTTCATCTTTCTTGGAAGAAGATCTAACCATGTTACCTCACTATCCACATCAAACGAATCAGGGGAGTATTTGATTTCATTCTTTCATTTTATTTACTTTTACGTCTTCTATTTGAACATTGGGGACAATGTTCGGTTTAAGCGTAAGGGGGGTAAATGAAGGCACCCTAGAGAATACCATTGCGCTTGATTTTTGTTTATTTGATAGTAAATTTGTAAAAAAACCGAGAGAAATATTTGTTAGGGTAATTTTAGAGCCAATTTAAAATTTTTTACAACATTTAGAAGTGAGACTTTGGTCTTAATAAGCCTCTCATGGATAGGAAATTATATAACTAGCACAAAAACCGTACCACTAAAAAATTTTCCACCCCAAATATGTGAGGTTCGCCCCTAGAATTGGTAGGAAAAGCATCCATCTTCGATGCTATGATGTG